>JAGFNQ010003970.1:225963-281397 GCA_024364735.1 Boesenbergia rotunda | reverse complement strand
TTTTGAAAGTGTAAAATACGGCGATTCGAAAATCCGGACCAGAAAATTTTTTCGAAATTTTTCCGGATAGAGTCTAGGGTTTCCGGCCCTACGGGAGGAGCCCAAGGGGCTTTAATTGTAAGAAACATAAAACTTATCAAGGGTTTAGGGTAAACTCTTAAATTACGAGAGGGTAGTTAATTTAATCCTAAAATTTTATTAACATGGATTATATTAAATAGGAGGATCAAATGGCTAAAACTCTTACCCTAAGGGTAGGGTTTATATTTTTGAAAGTTAGAGGACCTTTCTATAAAAAGCCCCCCACTTAAATGCTTTCTCTTCGCTCACCTTAGTGCAACGCAGCCCGCCTGCCCTAGCCGCTCGTCCGCAGCCAAAAAATGCCCCCACGGGCTGGATCAGCTGGTGAGGTACTCGCCGCTTGAATCGGAGGGCGTGGGTTCGAGGGTCGACGGTATGCGCGGGGGGTAAAACCTCGGCTGCTGTTTAAAAAAAATCCCTCGCGCCTGGGTGCCTCACCTGCCCAGCATTCACCGTGATTTACCCCCTCTGGACACTTATGGGGCAGAGACCAGGGGGCCGTTAGGGTGGCGGATCCACTTTTTTTTTGAATCGTCCGCAGCCAAAACCCGCAGATGCGCCGCCCGATTCCTTCCTCCTTCGTTCTCTTCTCCCCTCGCGTTCCCTAGCCACGGCCACACACGACCTCTCCTTCCTCCCCTTCGCGCGTGCCCTAGCTGCAGCACCGACTCTTCAATTGCCGCAGCCAAGCAACCGAGCGTTGGATCGCTGGATTTGAGCCAAGAAGGAGCAGTGATTTCCGATCTCAGGTAAGGATCATATGACATTGATCTTGTTCCTTTTTCGAGAACCAATTCCGGTCGGATTTGTTCTTCGTGAGTTTGACCCAAGAGATTTCTTGTGCTAGCGGTTTGTTTCCATGGATTTTTCCCTGATGCGAGCCGGGATCAAGGGTTTGCAACAGTATGAGATCTTGTGTAGTTTGTTCTTGATTAATCTCAGTTTGGGGTTGATAATTCTGCTCTTGTTTGGATCGGGATGATGCAATTAGGTTTTTGTTTTGGGAATTTCGGTTATGTTTTAAGAGTTGATTTCTAGTTTAGATGAGTTCTTGGAATTACTCTGTCCTGAATTTGAGTGATGCCTTGTTGTGTATCACAGATTGGATTATAGCTTCTGATGAGAGGTTGATTGAGGTTCGGAATTGTGGAGGGTTTTCCATTGATCTGGTCGTGAGACATTGGGCTGTGAGATTCGTTTTTGGGTTTGATACTTTTACATTTGGATGCTATTCTATGGTTTGAGAGGAGTTGTTTTGCAAGCAATGGGCTGAGGTATGGTTTGGATTCTCTAAAAATGATTGAGGATGATACTACTAGTTAGATTGATGGATTTTTGTTCAGTTCTTAGCTTCAATACTACTGTTCAAATTCCCAGAATCGTATTGCAGGTTGAGTCAATGTGTTCTGTTTGGGATTTTGGTCTAAGCTATAGAGTTTCATTTTTGTCAGATTTGTTCTCCTATGCTTTGGATTAGTATTCTTTGTTGATAATAGGATGCTTCTGGCAAGATAAGTGTTGTGGTTGAGAGTGGGTTGATGATTTTGTGGAATGGAGCATTAGGGATAACTCTGTTTGAATCAATGTGAAGATGCCACAAGTTAATGATGAATGTTCTTGGTTTGGATAGTTTCTGCCATGGACTCTCGAGCTACAGATGGAGGTTGCAGGTTGTGTTATTTTGATTGGACAATGCATGTAGTCGTGAGAGCTATTGGTTGAACTACAGATTAGGTGCTGAGTTGGTGAAATAGGTTCTGTTCTAGTTTAGAGGTGGTTGTTAGCATATGAACTGAGATTGGATGAGTTGGGTTGTTATTGGCTTTATTCTTGGATGGATTATGGTAGCTTTGCAGTCTTGACCTTGTGGGGTTTAATCATGTGTTACAATAGGAGGTTTATGTGATGTTTCGGTGATACGTTCCAAGAATGGTTCTGGGAGCGGTTAGGTTTGTGTTTAGTTTAGTGGAATTAAACCTTATTGGGATAATTGGGTTAATCCTAATACGACTGAGTACTTAGTTTGGTTAGTATCAGTTGGCATGATAGTTAAACTATATCTTTTGGTACAGGACATTGAGTTGCTTTTGGGACTTCTGGACGGGAGGTTCTTATTCGATACGGACTACTTCTACTCGTTGGAGGCGGGTACCTTTTGACTTATCTTTTCTGATATTGTCATGTTGTTATGCATAGACTGTTATAGATAGCAGTAAGTTTATACGCTATCCTTGTTTAGTATGCTTGTTCTCGATACCTGTTGTTATCCTTAAGTTATTATGCTTTTAGTTCCATACAGTCTCAAGTATTGTCATATCTATTTGTATGCTTAGATATCGTGGTGTATCTCTTGCATTTGACATTGAGGGATCATTAATTTCCGGCTAGTATACCTTGTAGGTTACCTGTATTCCCTGTTATAGGATTCAGACTGAGACTTAGTATACTGAGGACTTGGTGAGGGATGTATGTGTACATATCATACATCATCCTTGCATTGTTGCATGCCGGCGATCAGCGACTCCCTTGTGGTTAAGCCTATCGTCTTCCGGTACACGATATGCGCACCCGGCCACTCATGGGTTAGTGGATACCGTAGGGTGTGTGCATTTACCCTGTATTGCTCCGTTCGGCCACTATTTGGAGGGTGGGTCCGGGCGTGGTAGCAGCCAGGGATCCCTTCTCGTACTGAGCCACGAGGAGATGAGAGCTAGACTCCCCCATTGCTTGGGGTAGGAGCGTAGTCTCCGCCAGCATCCTGTCCACCCGGTCACTCAGGAGCAGTGATGGCAGGGTGCGTACAGGTTGTCACAGCTCTACCCACGCGGACGTTATGGACGATGTCCTGACTAGGACTAGGGGGTGACACATGTCATTGCACCATGTGCATATTTTTGCATCGTGCATTATTTGCTGCATTTGATTTCTGCACTTGATTGACATGCATATACTGGAGATTTGTCTACTTTGGATATATGTTATACTGGTTCCATAGGGATTGATTTCACCCCTTTGCAGGAGAGATGGATTCGGGTATGTACCTATATTTAGTATCTTCAGTATACCCTTTCTGATTGTTATATGAGACTGTATTAGCGTAGACCCTTATTGTTATTGTAACGCCCTATGCATATTTGTTGGGTATTCGCTGAGTTTATGGACTCACACCGTTGCCATATGTTTTTATTTCAGGTTGAGATACTTGGAGTTGCCAGAAGAGCCCAGCAGCCAGTCCCTACCCATCGCGACGACAGGGTTTTGGTTTTGTACTTGGCGATGTATTTATTTCATATTTCTTTTAGGACTTTGTATATGTCTTGTGAGTGTTGTAGTGTGCCCTAAGGGGCTTATGTATTTGTTGATTTGTCGTAAGTCGGACCGGTCCGCAGTCAGGTATGATTTACTTAGTTTTATGGTTGTCTTGTGCTTTTGTGTTGTGTTTATATATTTTGGAGGCCTGGGGCCAAATATATATACTGCGTGGGATGTTTGTATGTGTAAATTGTCCGCCGGACAGGGGAGGTGCTGTCCGATTTTCTATTGGACCAGCGGCTCCTAGGTCTCGGGGCGTGACAGAAAGTTATATGTAGCTTCTAGAATTTCTAGAAGTTTGTTTGCTCTTCTTTGGTAAATCTAGATGTTTTTCTAAATCAATGTGCTATATAAAGCTATCTAGCTTTTATTCTCTCTAAGGTATACTGTAGATGTTTCCTCTATTGCCTCTTAAGGAATGTGTAAAGCTGTCTAGCTTATGATTTCTCTAGGACATATTGTCGACTCTTCCTCTACTGCCTCTTGAGGAATGTTTTTTAGTGATTTTTCATCAAGAGTATTTAACTGAAAGTGATAGTGACATGTTGTAGATATAGGAGAAAGCCTCTAAACCACGTTAAGCTCTCTTTTTAGAGATTTTTCATCAAGGGTATTGAACTGAAAGTGATAGTGACAGGTTGTAGATATAGGAACAAGTCTCTGAACCGCATTAAGCTCCCTTATTAGTGTTGTATTTTTTTTATTTCTTTTACTTTTAATGCATATTTGTCTACACATGTAAACAAATTTCTTACATTTGAATTGTGTCATGTTTGCAAGAAAAGTGTGGCACCAACAATTTCCCTCCCTCTTAGCTGATGTTATTGGATCCTGTATATAACTCTCAACTCTCCCATGTCAATAATTGTAGTTTTTAATTCTTTAATTTCCATCATTTGTCTACATGAGGTGCACCAAGATATCATAACATAATGGAATTAGTTAAAATTAATCTGAACAAGGCCCATATAACTACCAGTTCAATCATTGTTTCAGTTTAGTCTGTTTCTCTTCTGGTTAGTAATCATATTTCTAAGTCAACCCACACAGCAAGGATTAAATATGTTATATTAGAAAGAATAATGGAAAGGCTAAAGAAGTTAAATGAAACAAGGAAGAGAACTCCAACACATAAACTAATCCATACCGAGAAACCTTCCTCTCGAAAAATGTCTTTGCTGGCTTGCAAAATCCCAGTGTATTTTGAAGGGCCATACAAGTCCCTTCGAAATAAGGGCCATGATGATGTTGGTTCCATTTGAACCTGAAATAGCACAGAGAGTTTTTTTTTAGTTATCTTCGAGTGCAAAACAAAATCCTGAACACATTAAATAACACTATCTTCATGCAATATGTGAAGAAGAATATTTATATGTTTTAATTATCATGAAAAGTTCAAACATAGTCTGTTTCATTTGAAAATGCAGAAGAATCTCTTCCATTAAACAGGCAACAAAAAAACCAAACATAACAAAATACGATTAACTCTCTTCAAAGCAAGTTCTATCATGTTTGGTGGTAAACGATAATGTTAGAACAAGATCATAATGATCTTCTCCAAAATCAAGGGTGCTTGTCACTAAAGCACTAGCAAGCTTTCACTATCTAAACTTACAGTATTAAAATTTTAGTGCAGAAAAAATAGCAGTTCAAGACTAAGAAACAGTTTAACATGAATTTACTATATTAATAGATATCAAATTGCCAAAGTTTGATAGAATAGATAAGGAACAGGTAAATTTTCAAATACCTCATTCTGCATAATGGGTGCAGTAATGTGATTAGATTCTAAACTCTTATGCTTGTTTGTTATCATCAAGTTTCATGTAACAGAAAGTTTACTTCTGATATTGTATTATTGCCTTGTAAAACATGACAACTAAAATTCTGTTTCAAAATTTTGAGATTTAGAAATCCAATCAAAATCAATATAGTTTCTTTTTGAAAATCCTAGAAAACCCATGAGATTAAAAACACCTATAATGATATAACAAAGATATCAGTAATTCCATGATTCAAAACATATGAAATGGAAAATATAATTTGGTCTCTCACTTAAACTCAGATATATGAATTTGATTAGAATCCTTAATAATTATATTCTAATACCACAACAACAACCATTGGGCCATTATTTTACTAAGTGAGATCGACTATATATATCCTCCTATACCATTGGGATTTAATCCTATAGCCTCATCTATATTTAAATAAATTTTATATTATTTTATTGTTGCTAACTAAGTCTTTATCTCCCTCTTCCTAAATTAATGTGTGAATTTGTCATCATCTCACATCACCTAACTGGAGCATTTATTCATCACCTAAATACATATTTGTATCATCTTAAATGTCTCTCTCGGAGTTTTCATTCAATAAACACAATCCCAACTTTCTATCTAATATTCTCATTTCGTATCCTATTCATTCTCATATGTTCGCATATTTACCTTAACATCCTCATCTTAGCGACTCTTATCTTTTACTTGTATGTTCAATTCATAGCTCAACATTCAATCACATATAACACAGCAGGTTTAACCGTCATTTTGTAAATCTTTCCTTTAAACTTTAGAAGTACCTTACAATCACAAAAAAAACACTTGAAGCTCTCATCCATTTCAATCATACTATTTGTATCTTATCTAAAACATTTCTATCAACCTCTTCATCCTTTTGCAAAAATGATCTAGAGACTTAAAGCTCACACTTACATAAAACTCTCACTTACTAGTAAGTCATCATCAGATATCTTAATAATTATCTTACCAAGTCCACTACTAAGGGCAATCCGGTGCACGAAACTCCTGCCAATGCAATATCCCGGGGAAGTGTTGAACCACATTGGGTAGATTGTATGCAACCTTATCTTGCATTGTAAGAGGTTTTCGCGACTTGAACCATTGACCACAAGGTCACATGACGGCAATTTTACCATTGTACCAAAGCACCCCTATTTTGCTACGTTCACTACTACTAAACTTAAATTTTATATATTGTCTTTACTCTATTAAAACTAAAACATATTTTCTAATAAAATTCTAGCTTAGCATTACTCCTTCACGTGTCGTATCGACCAAAACAATATTAACAACATGCACTATGATAATGTTCTCATTATCTCACTATAAATTCAATACATACAACCCCGACTTTCCCTTTAATGTTCTCATTTCGTATCCATCCATCCTCATATGTTCGCATATTCATCTTAACATCGTCATCTCTGCAACTTTCATCTTCTATTCGTATGTTTAATTTGTAGACCAACGTTCAACCACATATAAATAGAAGTCATAACCATCATTTTGTAAAACTGTCCTTTAAGCTTTAGAAGAACCTAACAATCATAAAAAAAACATTTGAAGCCCTCCTCCATTTCAATTGTATCTTATGGAAAACATTTCTATCAACCTCTTCATCATTTTGAAAAAAAAAAAATCTACATACTTAAAGATGTCGGTTACAAGTAACTAGTCATCTCCTATCTTAATAATTGTCTTGCTACATCCATTACTACTAAACTTAAATTTTATATATTATTCTTTACTCTACTAAGCTTAAAACATATTTCCTGTCAAAATTCTAGCTTAGCATTTACTCCTTCAAGTGATGAGAAACAATGTCATTAGCAAACAACATGCACTATGATAATGTGCCTTGGATGTGTTAGTGAGTTCATCAATGACTAAAAAGGCCGCTGGCTCTAGTTTCCAATCAAGTTGTTAGTGTACTGTAATAAAATGAGGAAAAAGAAAATAAAAGGCCAATTACTAATGTGTATCATGTAGATCTGAAGGCCTAACCTTGCATCTTCTAGAACAAATAGCCTCCTATTTTTTAAAGTGTTAATGTTGAAGTCGCATTACATTCAAGGTGAAGTATAGAGTATATCTTGTATTGATAAAAAAAAAAACAATCTATCTGAAAAAGTAATCCCAAGATAGCTTGGGTTCTCTTTTCTATTGCACGCAATAAGAGTTGGTGAACGGTTATTTGTTCAGGAGACACGAATTCCAGTGGATGATGCCCACCCCCAAAAGAATAAAAACCAAAACCAAAATCTGTTCAAGGATACCCAATTAATTAAATAATCTTTCTTGTGTTTTAAAAAAAATGATTTTATACGTATTCATATAAAGAAAGCAATCGCATCGCATAGACAAATTGAACTAAAAAAAGAATTTTTAAAGATTTCACCAAAGACGGTAAATTCGGGAAAAAGAAGACGAAAAAAAGACGAACCTGAAACCTAATCTTGATCACATCCAGCGGCGAGGTCACCATCCGAGAGATAGCGCCCGAGATTGCTCCGGAGGAGGAACTGATCAAAGCTTGCTTCAACTGCCCCGTTTCATCCATGAAGCTTAGAAAAATACAGGCGCTTGCTTCGAAAAGCGAAATAAGAAAAAGAAGAAGAAGAAGAAGAAGAAGAAGAAGAAGGATTTGCAGATGCGGGACCACGAGCCACAACAATGGAAAAGGGAAGCGGAGAAAGGAGAATGCCGGTTTCCCAAACCCTCAACCGCAGCCGCTAATTGATAGATGCTTCAATCCTTCCTCGCATTTACGTCTTTTGAAAGAATCAAAATTAATCCGGAAGTTTCGTACGATAATCCATCAAAATTAAGGAAAGGGGAAAGGGTCGCTGCGCACGATCTGAAACTTTCCCCCTTTTTGCCATTGCATTAAACCAACTGGCGCAGAATATCATCTTGTTTCTGAGAGGGTAAAATACGTTGCGATGTGGATAATAAAAAAAATTAAAAAGGAAATTAAGAAATTTTCCATTTAAATCCTTCTTTGATACGGAAGAATCCTCTGTTTTGGTTGAGCTCGTCATTCCATTGCTGGGTCCAGCCCAACGAAAATGTGCCCCTTCCAAAAATAAAAAATAAAAAATTGACCCAGTCTTCATACATTTGAATAATTATTAACTCTTTAATCGATTTAAATAATTAGCTTTTATTATTTAATAATTAATTAGGATAATTAAGATTTAGTTATCCACTTGGTCTTGCTTGGATGGCTCGATCTCATATGAAAAAAATCTCTTTTATTAATTTAGGTGAATAGTCGTAATATAAAATCAAACTATCTAAATTTACATATATTTTTTAATATGTAATTTTCCGAACAAATTAATTTTAAAAATAATTAATTCAGCATTATAGAAATTTCTCATCGATTATCAAAATAAATTCAAAAATTCGAATGATTCATTATTTCATAGCCAACATTCTAATATTATTTTTTTCATTCTACATTGTATCGTAGAATCTAAATTTATATTTTATAGATATGCGTGAGGAGTGAGTACATTAGAGATGAATGACACTCATATTAAAAGTAATGTGTCATTTAGGGAAAATGGAACTTTGATAATATAGAATTTACCTCTAATTTTGTTATTAGAAAAGTTTTACTAGTGGAATGCATGAGCGTAAATCTATTTAATGTTAGTCAATTATGTGATATTAAATACATAGTTGAGTTTCACTCAAATAAGTTATTGATGTATTGTGATTCTAACAACACTATTCTAATTGTGTGTCTAAATCATGATGTACATACATAATTAATCTTCATTGTATTATTAATGTGTCAGTCAAGTATTTAATGTTTAAAGAAGATGAAGCATGGATTTAGCACCAAATATTAGTTTGCATTCATATGAAATAGCTTAAAGGGGAATGGGTGGTTTGGGACCTAGTCGAGAAGATAACCGTATGATAACTTTATAGAATTAGAAGGGAACAAGTAGGGTTTTTATTTTGGATGAAGGGTGTAGATCTTATTCCTGAAAAAGGAAAAACATATTAGAAGGAGGATCAGACCTAATCTTCTAATATAGAAGTACAACGACTTTGACTTATTTACAAATATTTGCAAGAAAAAAGGTGAAAAAGACTGGCTGTCTATATCGTTCTATATAATTACGAGCCAGCTTCTTATTAACTTAAGGCAAATGTTAGAAACACCCTCGAGTCATCTTTGCTTTTTGCTCTCTAGTAGAATTTCATTTCTCTTGAAAGAAATCACTGCAGCACATCTATCTTTGAATCCCATGATCTCATCAACCGCTTCCATGTAACATCCACCTCAAAGATACATCATCAAAGCTTTCCACTCCAGCAAAATAGCACTCTATAAGCTCATAAATTAGAATCAGATTTGCACACCCGATGTTCACTTTGGGTAAGTGACCAACCATAAACGGATTTGATGTGTCTTTACCGTAGCCGTTACCACGGACTAGATAAATCTATGGTGGATCTATTCACCCTTGTAGACTTTTTGGCAAAGTCTCAGCCATCAACGAATTTGAGGTGTCTTTACCGTAGCCGTTTGCTACGGACTAGATAGATCACATACGATGGATCTATTCACCATCCCTATCTAACTTCCTTTAATTGAAATCCCCTACACGCAATCCACCTCATCATAAATCTGCCAAGGCCATTTACAGGAAAAGCCCGTGCTTGAATTAAGAATATGAAGGATAAAATAATTCAGAGACTCCAAGGTCTTTCTTAAAATCCAGGCCAAAAGTTCAGTCTTCCAGATGTTAAACAGCAGCAGCCAAAACTTGCATTCAAGCCCCAGCAAGCATCCAGGTTTTAACAAAATAGAGATCCATTAAGCAAGAACAGAGAAGAGCAGACCCAGTGCAGAATTTCCATGCCATAGAAATTGAAAATACCTTATCATAGTGAAACTTCCCCATCTTCTTATTGACTTCCTGAGTTTTCCGTAACTCCAAGAGTTATCAGCTTTTTGGCACGAGTGGCACTCTGTAAGAACAGCTTGTCAAGTTCATGTTGAAATTGCTTTTAAGGACAAGCTGCAATTCAAGATAACCAGATCGGGTTTTAGTGCAGCAAACTGATGTGATCAGATGAAACTTTCAGTGTAACTTTCAAAGTCCTCCACTAAACCAGTCATTAAAGATAAAGCTGTCCAGTACATTATTTCTATAGCTACCACCTAATCCCTCTCCATCTTCTATGATTATCAAGAGCATTATGCCTGGATGTACCTATTATATCCATAGGGCAGCAGCTTCTTAGAACTTCTTGGACTTCTAGAAATTTTGTAATTTCCAGTAGCAATCATAGCTAAAACTTCAGACTCAGCAGATCCCTGTGTTCGTTGACTCCAAGCACAGCTAAAATTTAATTCAGCATCCATTTAGTTTGTCGGCAAAGCCTTAGCAGTTGTAACAGCATGCCACCATCCAATTCATCAGTCAGTTAAGCTCAGAAGGAAACAGCAAAAACCTGACAAATTCTCTACAGATCGCAAACACCAATAGAGAGAAAACAAAATCAGGGACCCCAGACATATGAATCAGCTAAACTCCACTACAATTCTAAGCCCCCCGAGCCACAACATCCTGCATTTTCAACACCCCTCCAGATTCTGCTAAAGGCATCAGAAGTGTACCCATTTCAATTGTAGCCAATATACAATCTGCCCCTACCTCAATATAGACCCCGAATATCATGTAGCAAAACAGCCACAAGGCAGTCCAATCCACTTTTGGCACATTTGGCACATTCGGCATGCTGGGCTACCATTGTCTCTGAACTCTTTTGAAGTCTGCAGTGTCCCCTTCAAGCTACAGCTCATCCATTCAGCAAGATCTCGATGTACTTCAACAAAATCTCCATAGAAAACCATTGGGAAAACAAGAAGGCCACCAGAAAAGAGCCTTTTTATTCCCTTCACCGACAACATCCATATCTCCCTAATACAACTTACCATTGACTGAAACTTATGTACAACAACTCCTTGAAACTTTCTGAACTTCCACAGTAATTTCCACCAGAATTTCACTTCTGTTAATGGCATAATTTTTATTACTTTTATTCCTTTGCCATCCTTAGTTAAAAAGCTTGATTTCCTAGTTATTCTAATATATGGCAAGCTAATTCTATCCAACTTACAGATACCAAAAAGAGTTTTATCTATCTCGGTAACAGTCAATATTCTATCTGTAGGAAAGTTAAAAGCTTGGTTTGCAAGATTATCCGCTGCCGCATTAGCTTCTCTGTACACATGTGTGAACCGAGCTTGATGGTGTCACAGTATAGACTTGATTTTTAGGATCAAATTGCAATATTCCCAGGGAAAAACAGGAGATTGTAGAATCTTCAGAGCCACTAGTGAATCAGACTCTATCCAAACGGGAAAGCAGTGATTGTCCATACACAACTCCAATCCCATTAGAATTGCAATTAATTCTGCCCTTACATTTGATCCCACACCAATCATTCCAGCCTTTGCTAAGATGATCCGACCTTCATGATCTCGGATGATGGCACCATACGAAGAGGGCCCTGGATTTTCTCTTGAACAACCATCCGTGTTTAGCTTAAAAACTCCATTTTTCGACTTCCTCCACAGCACCATTGAGATGGTAGTTGTGACTCTGTTTTTGACATTAAATCCCAAAACCTGAGCTGTATTGTTACACCCTTTCCAGTGCTTCTGCTTGATCAAACCTGCTGCCATGCCTAGATGTATGTAGTAATTGATCTTCCAAATTATCTTGTTGGCTGCCGGTTTGATTGTATGGTGCTTAACATCATTTCTAGCACTCCATAAGTGCCAAACAATTAAAAAAGGCATGGCTTCCTTGATATGGCCATCTTTCGACCAGGATAGAGTCATCCTCCAACTCTAAAAAAATTGATATCTATCAACACCAAACAATTGTGCAAAGTGCCTCCAAACCTCTTTAGCAACAAATTCATGAAAAAACAAATGATCCCAGGATTCCATAGATGCACAACATTGACACTTAGAAGCTAGATGAGATCCTCTTCGTTGTAGCACTTCGTCCAATGGTAGTCGTTTCTGAGAGAAGCGTCATATAAAAACAGAGATGCTCGGATGTAGCAGCTTACTCCAGCAGGCTCTCCAGATCTCTGTAGGTTCCTGTGCAGTTCTTATACAGTTCCATGCAGACTTTAGTGTGAATTTACCATTCACTGTAGGTGTCCAAACAATACTGTCCTGGTTGTTTAACACCCTGTTTGGAAACCTTTTAAGTAAGGAATTGGAATTCAATTCCGGTCGGAATTGAATTCCATCCGGAATTGAATTCCAATTCCCATGTTTGGAATGAATTGTAAAAAGAGAATTGAATTCAATTCAATTATTATACTTTTACGATTTTATCCCGCGAGGATAGAGCCGGAACAACTTTGATTTGTTTTGTGAGGGGGCGATTTGGTAATTTAATTTGTTTAAGTGAAAGGAATTCAATTCCTTTCACAAATCACATGTGTTTAGGTGTGATTTGTTTTGAGGGGTTTGAAAGGAATTGGAATTCAATTCCTTAGCAATTCCTTCCTGAAAATTGCTACCAAACGATGGAATTGAATTCCAATTCCCATGGGAATTCCAATTCCTTCCTTTCCAAACAGGGTGTAAAGGATCCACCATATGGTTTGTTCTTTCCTCCAAAGTGGGCACTACAATTTCCTTGACCTCCTCTACGACACTAGTTGGCACAACACCTTGCAGTTTAGTAGTGTCCCATCCCTGATTGCTAAGAAAATCTGAGACCTTGCAATTTGGGTTACCAACTACCATACATGATTGGAATAAAGGGCCTTGATCAAGCCAAGTATCAAACCAGAAATTCAAACCTCCCTTGCCAATGATCCATCCAATATTTTCCTATGTTAAGCTGCGAATTTTAACCAACCGACGCCAACAAGGAGAGCTCTTCCAATTTGTTGAGACTACATTTGGTGCTGCTGTCCCGCAGTACATATTGGACAAAAATATTGCCCATGGAGTCTTTTGTTCCCTGAATCTAAACCAAAGCTTCATTGCAGTGGCTGTAGCAACATCCGTTAGCTTCCTGACACCTAAGCCCCCCTCCAACTTTGGCTTACAAACCTCATCCCAAGCTATCCAATGAGTTTTCTTTTTAGAATTTGTCATTCCCCAAAAGAAATTGGCAAACAACTGTTGTTAATATAGCACTAAAATCAGTAATATATTTGCACCAATAAAATCAGGCAGCATGCAATAGACAGTAAATGAATAAGCAGGGTTAGGAAATCGTTATCCTCCGGTTGAAGCGCCGGCGTGCCGACTGTCTTTAGAGAATTGATTGCCGCCCTACGGTGCAAAGGCTTCTGGCAAAACTCCCCCAAGATCCGACAACCACGCTGCGTTCGTAGGTGCACTCCAAAACGAACGCTGCTCTCGGAGACAACCTCAGATCGCACTAGGCGAAGCCTCAAGACCCAAACCAAAAGAAGAAAACGAAGAGGAAAGAATCGAGAATCGCTCAGAGAGAAAGGAGATTCTCGCTCAGATCTCGTTCAGAAAGAAAGGAGAAGAAGCAGTGAGTGAATTCTGCATTCTTCCTCCCTTCTTTTATAGATCCGAAGAGGCACTGAGCCTCTTCCTATTTGCGCCGACGCCTCCAAGAGTCGCGTCGTGCGCGACTTTGAGAAAGGATGCGGCTTCTCAAAAAAATAAAAGAATAATAAAATAAGAAATAAAAATAAACCAAACCAAATTTGTTTAGAAAAATAAACCAGACCGAAATCTGCAAAACCAAACCGGGCCGCCCGCAAGCGCGAGGCTCACGGGCTGGGGATTTGCACCCCCCCTGCGCGCGATAATCGCGTGCGTCGC
Source organism: Boesenbergia rotunda (assembly GCA_024364735.1). Lineage (NCBI taxonomy): Eukaryota > Viridiplantae > Streptophyta > Magnoliopsida > Zingiberales > Zingiberaceae > Boesenbergia > Boesenbergia rotunda. The sequence continues at coordinate 267,339 of JAGFNQ010003970.1, read as the reverse complement.
GCCCGGTTTATGGATTTCCGGCCCAGACCCCCTGAAACCACCTGGTTTGGGCTCAACCCGCGCATGCGTGTAGGTCCCCCTAAGCCATCTAAGCATTATAGGAATGGCTTGATATATAAGGCCTTCCATCTCCTTTGGCTTAGCAATGTGGGACTAAAGGTTTTCCAATAGATTTGAAATTTCAATCAAAATTCAACAATCCCCCACAAATTTCAAATTCTAATAAATAACAAAACAGGTCTTGAGACTTTGTCGTAATGAGCTTTCAGTGAAAATACCTTCCGGTTTGAATTTTCACCTAAGTAAACCAATCTTATTCACACAGGTTTGAAGTGAACTATGTCTTGAACTTAAACCTTTAATATGTGAAAATCAATTGGCAACAACTCATCACAGGCGACGGTTGAATCCTTCTGGGTTGGTGCATTACGGCCATGCCACCGAATCTTGTTTCATAAGTGTTAAGGAGAGTTGCCCAGACCCCCCACACTGCGGCCTCACAGTTACACTTACATAGGTAAGTTCTCCAAGGATGTACTGCAAGTATCCTGTCATAAAGACCTTGAACTCATTAAGAGCCTTAAGCTCATCCTTACTAGCAGTCAAGCATCTATCCAGGGAAGAGACTTTGAGATTATATCTCAATCAATTTATGCTTACGATTCACCCTTATAGCTTGTTTATACCACATTGAACCTACTTCTTGGGATCTCCAATCAGATAGGTTGGGTTGCCGCTATAGATGAAACCAGAATAGGCCTCAGTCCCATTCCCTTACTGGATCTCTTGATTTTCTCAGAATCAAGTCCTTTTGTGAGTGGATCAGCAATATTGTCTTTTGAACTTACAAAGTCCAATGACACCACTCCGAGAGACACTAGCTCACGAACAGACTTCAATCTGATTCGTACATGTCTCTTCTGTTTCTGGTTATACTTGGAGCTTCTAATCTGAGCTATTGTTGTTTGATTATCACAGTGTACTGAAATAGAAGGTATTGGCTTAATCATCAAGGGAATTTCAGACAGAAGACCCTTAAGCCAATCTGCTTCAGTTACTGTGGTATCCAAAGCACACAATTCTGCCTCAGATGTAGAACGGGATATAATCGTCTGTTTAACAGACCTCCAAGCAACTGCACCGCCTCCAAGTGTAAAGACATAACCAGTAACGCCTTTACACTCAGCAGTGTCAGCTATCCAACTGGCATCACTATATCCCTCCAGGACTGCAGGGAATCTCCCATACTGCAAGGCCAAGGATATAGTTCCTTTTAGATATCTGAGTACTCTGTCTAATGCATCCCAATGCGTTCTGTCCGGACAGCTGGTAAACCTGCTCAATTTAGTTATAGCAAACGAAATATCAGGTCTAGAACAATTTGCCAAATACATTAGACTACCAATTATTTGGGAATATCTTAATTGAGACACAGCCACGCCACTCTTATTCTTGTGGAGAGTCTTTGAAGGATCATAGAGTGTGACTACAGATTTTATGTGGCTATAACCATATTTCTCCAACACTTTCTCAACATAGTGTGCCTGAGAAATTGCTATTCCATCAGTTGAGCGAGTCAATTTCAGCCCTAAAATCAAATCAGCACAACCCATATCCTTCATATCAAACTTACCACTTAAGAGAGCCTTGGTCTCGTTAATAATTGAAAGGTCAGATGCAAACAATAAAATATCATCTACATATAAACATAAAATAATACATCTATCGCCTTTCAGTTTAGTATATACACATTTGTCAGAGTCATTAATTTCAAAGCCAAACGATAGCATAGCACTATCAAATTTTTCATGCCATTGCTTTGGGGCTTGCTTCAAACCATATAGAGATTTAACTAACTTACAGACTTTATTCTCACTTCCAGAAGCTACATATCCCTCTGGCTGATCCATATATATCTCTTCTTCAAGATCACCATTAAGGAATGCCGTTTTGACATCCATTTGATGGACCTCAAGATGATATATGGATGTCAATGCTATTAACACTCGGATTGTAGTAATTCTGGTAACAGGAGAATAAGTGTCAAAATAGTCAATCCCTTCTTTTTGTTTGAATCCCTTAGCAACTAGGCGTGCTTTGAATTTATCTACTGACCCATCAGGTTTTAGTTTTCTCTTAAACACCCATTTACATCCTATGGTGGTACAACCAGGAGGTAAATCTACTAACTCCCAAGTGGCATTAGAGATAATAGAGTCCATTTCACTTTTAGTGGCCTCTTTCCAGTGCTTAGCTTCAGGAGAAGCCATAGCATCTCTATATGTCACAGGGTCACCTTCTATATTATAGGTGATAAAGTCTTGGCCTAAATCCGTAGAGACACGTTGTCTCTTGCTCCTTCTCAATTCTGTACACTCACTAGATTCATCTAGTCTAGAGTGACTTGAGGAAGGTGCACTCACTACGGATAATGGGACATCTACGGAAGCAGGCTCATCTCTAGTAGGAATACTAGAAATGGACTGAGGTGTTCTCATCTTCATAGGAAATATATCCTCAAAAAATGTAGCATCGCGAAGCTCTACAATAGTATTTGCATCTATTCCAGGAATTTCTGATTTAATAATTAGAAATCTATATGCAATACTATTTTGAGCATAACCTAAGAAGATACCATCTACGGTCTTTGGACCAAGTTTCTTCCTTCTGTGTTCAGGTACTAGTACCTTTGCAAGGCACCCCCACACTTTAAGGTATTTCAAACTTGTTTTCCGACCTTTCCAAAGCTCATATGGGCTTTTATCCCTTGACTTCATTGGGACCCTATTTAACACATGACATGCAGTGTATAGAGCCTCCCCCCACATGAAGTTGGGTAACCCAGAACTTCCTAACATGGAATTGATCATATCTTCAAGGGTTCGATTTTTTCGTTCTGCTACACCATTTGATTGAGGACTATATGGAGCAGTCACCTCGTGAATTATACCTGAATTTTGACAAAATTTCTGAAACAGATTCGAGGTAAACTCTCCGCCCCTATCAGACCTTAACCTCTTAATGGTTTTATTCGTTTGGTTTTCGGCTTCAGATTTAAAAACCATAAATTTATCTAAAGCTTCATCCTTGGTTTTTAGCAAATAAACATAACAATAACGAGAGTGATCATCAATGAAAGTAATGAAATACCTTTTATGGTCTCTCGTTATTACACCGTTAAACTCACAACAATCAGTATGAATTAATTCTAAAATATCAGAATTTCTATCAACTGATTTGAAGGGTTTTCGGGGCTGTTTATATTGCACACAAATTTCGCATTTTTTCTTATCATTTATGGCATGCTTAGGAATCATGTCAAGATTCATCATTCTTTTTACAGTTTGAAAATTAACATGTCCTAATCTATCATGCCATACATCATAAGATTCAATGTTATAAGAACAACCAACATCATTAGATTTATTCAAAGTTACATTTTCTACATTGAGTTTAAATAATCCTTCATTAAGGTAACCCTTTCCAATAAAGGTTCCTAAATGTAATATTACAACTTTATTACATTTAAAGTTCAATTCGTAACCAACACGAACTAGATTTGACCCGCTAATCAGATTCCGACGGACTGCTGGAACATGATGCACTTCATGCAGTGACAGGACCTTTCCAGAGGTGAACCTCAGGTCAACTTGTCCTATCCCAAGCACCCTAGCTGCAGAATGGTTCCCCATGGTCACGGAAGTGCCTTCAATTACCTGATAAGTAAGGAAGGCAGAGCGATCAGCACAACAGTGCACATTAGCACCTGTATCAACCAACCACTCATTAGGTTGATAGATCAAATTTAGTTCGGGGTTAAAGGTAACAAACCTATCGCTGGTGTCGGCATTAGCAGTCACAACATTTGCTTGTGCCTTGGTGTTGGACGTATTGCCTTGGTTTTTCTTCTTGTCCTTCCGTTCAGGACAGAATTTGGCAAAATGTCCAACTTGTCCACAAGCCCAGCACGGCCTAGTCCCATGCTTCTTCTGAACCTTTGGTTTGGGTTTCATTTTGTTCTTTTGGTTTTTGAATTTGTTCTTGTCAGAAGAGACCACTACATTTGCCTTTGGAGCAAATTCCATAGGTATTGTCTTATTATCATCTTTATGTTGCTTCCGATGTTCTTCCTCGATATTTAAGGCAATCATCAAATCTTCTAAAGAGATTTGACCTCTCCTATGTTTAAGAGTCATGCCAAAATCTTCCCAACTCGGAGGCAACTTCTCAATGATAGACAAGACCTGAAATTTTTCGGGTAGTAGCATATCTCCTTCAGCAAGACCATGAATCAGAACTTGAAATTCATGGGTCTGCTCAACTACAGATTTTCCTTCAACCATTTTGAAGTTTAGGAACTTTGCCACGGTGTACTTTTCTAAACCAGAATCTTCGGAGTTATATTTTTTATCCAAGGATTTCCACAATTCCTTGGCCGAAGAGGTTGAGCAGTACACATCAAAAAGTGCGTCTGAGAGGGCAGACAGGATTCTCCCATGGCAGAGATAATCCCTTGACTTAAACCTCTCTAAGGCAGCACTTCGGCCAGGTTCCTCTTCATCAGGTGAAGGAGGATCTGTTTCTATGACAGAGAATAGCCCTAGCGTGGTAAGCCAGAACTTCATGCGTTGTTGCCAACGCCTAAAGTTCTGCCCAAAAAATCTTTCAGGTCTGGCGCTAGCCTCATCAGACCCAACTACCCTATTATTCATCATGTCTATTGATGCTTACATTCAATTCTCTAAAATTGTTGTTAATATAGCACTAAAATCAGTAATATATTTGCACCAATAAAATCAGGCAGCATGCAATAGACAGTAAATGTATAAGCAGGGTTAGGAAATCGTTATCCTCCGGTTGAAGCGTCGGCGCGCCGACTGTCTTTAGAGAATTTATTATTCATCGTGTAAATAATAGGATAGATTACATTAAATTCTCTACATTCAATTCATCGTGTAAATAAAAGGAAGAAAAGAAAAATAAAACCAAGCCAAATTGGTTTATTTAGGAATCAAACCGAACCGAAATGTGCAAAACCAAACCGGGCCGCCCGCAAGCGCGAGGCTCACGGGCTGGGGATTTGCACCCCCCCCCCCCTGCGCGCGATAATCGCGTGCGTCGCGCCCGGTTTATGGATTTCCGGCCCAGACCCCCTGAAACCACCTGGTTTGGGCTCAACCCGCGCATGTGTGTAGGCCCCCCTAAGTCATCTAAGCATGGAAGGAATGCCTTGATATATAAGGCATTCCAACTCCAATAGCTTAGCAATGTGGGACTAAACACATACACCATATAATTTGAAATTCTAAAGAAAATTCAACAATCCCCCACAAATTTCAAATTATAATTAAGTAATAAAACAGGTCTTGAGGCTTTGTCGTAATGAGCTTTCAGTGAAAATACCTTCCGGTTTGAATTTTCACCTAAGTAAACCAATCTTATTCACACAGGTTTGAAGTGAACTAAGTCTTGAACTTAAACCTTTAATATGTGAAAATCAATTGGCAACAACTCATCACAGGCGATGGTTGAATCCTTCTGGGTTGGTGCATTACGGCCATGCCACCGAATCTTGTTTCATAAGTGTTAAGGAGAGTTGCCCAGACCCCCCACACTGCGGCCTCACAGTTACACTTACATAGGTGAGTTTTCCAAGGATGTACTGCAAGCATCCTGTCATAAAGACCTCAAACTCATTAAGAGTCTTAAGCTCATCCTTACTAGCAGTCAAGCATCTATCCAGGGAAGAGACTTTGAGATTATATCTCAATCAAATTTATGCTTACGGTTCACCCTTATAGCTTGTTTATACCACATTGAACCTACTTCTTGGGATCTCCAATCAGATAGGTTGGGTTGCCGCTATAGATGAAACCAGAATAGGCCTCGGTCCCATTCCCTTACTGGATCTCTTGATTTTCTCAGAATCAAGTCCTTTTGTGAGTGGATCAGCAATATTGTCTTTTGAACTTACAAAGTCCAAAGACACCACTCCAAGAGACACTAGCTCACGAACAGATTTCAATCTTATTCGTACATGTCTCTTCTGTTTTTGGTTATACTTGGAGCTTCTAATCTGAGCTATTGTTGTTTGATTATCACAGTTCACTGAAATAGGAGGTATTGACTTCAAAATCAAGGGAATCTCAGTAAGAAGACCCTTAAGCCAATCAGCTTCAGTTACTGTGGTATCCAAAGCACACAATTCTGCCTCAGCTGTAGAACGGGATATGATCGTCTGTTTAACAGACCTCCAAGAAACTGCACCGCCTCCAAGTGTAAAGACATAACCAGTAACGCCTTTACACTCAGCAGTGTCAGCTATCCAACTGGCATCACTATATCCCTCCAGGACTGCAGGGAATCTCCCATACTGCAAGCCCAAGGATATAGTTCCTTTTAGGTATCTGAGTACTCTGTCTAATGCATCCCAATGAGTTCTGTCCGGACAGCTGGTAAACCTGCTCAATTTAGTTATAGCAAACGAAATATCAGGTCTAGAACAATTTGCCAAATACATTAGACTACCAATTATTTGGGAATATCTTAATTGAGACAGAGCCACGCCACTCTTATTCTTGTGGAGAGTCTTTGAAGGATCATAGGGTGTGACTACAGATTTTATATGGCTATAGCCATATTTCTCCAACACTTTCTCAACATAGTGTGCCTGAGAAATTGCTATTCCATCAGTTGAGCGAGTCAACTTCAGCCCTAAAATCAAATCAGCACAACCCATATCCTTCATATCAAACTTACCACTTAAGAGAGCCTTGGTCTCGTTAATAATTGAAAGGTCAGATGCAAACAATAAAATATCATCTACATATAAACATAAAATAATACATCTATCGCCTTTCAGTTTAGTATATACACATTTGTCAGAGTCATTAATTTCAAAGCCAAACGATAGCATAGCACTATCAAATTTTTCATGCCATTGCTTTGGGGCTTGCTTCAAACCATATAGAGATTTAACTAACTTACAGACTTTATTCTCACTTCCAGAAGCTACATATCCCTCTGGCTGATCCATATATATCTCTTCTTCAAGATCACCATTAAGGAATGCCGTTTTGACATCCATTTGATGGACCTCAAGATGATATATGGATGTCAATGCTATTAACACTCGGATTGTAGTAATTCTGGTAACAGGAGAATAAGTGTCAAAATAGTCAATCTCTTCTTTTTGTTTGAATCCCTTAGCAACTAGGCGTGCTTTGAATTTATCTACTGACCCATCAGGTTTTAGTTTTCTCTTAAACACCCATTTACATCCTATGGTGGTACAACCTGAGGGTTAGGAAATCGTTAGCAGTGCCTGTGTGACACTCAGGTAGGAGGAAAGAGATGACTGGACTATTGACTGGGCAAACAAATGACAACCGTTGGATCGAAGATGGGTGCTAGATCGCAAGTGACGCGATCTAGAGTGTTGATCATAAAGAATCATGATCTGACCGTTGGTGAAGAGACTTAATCTGAAGCGTCAAATCAAATCTAGTGGCTAAGATCAAAGGAAGATCTGAAGGGTTACAACCATCCAGATCTGATGGATAAGATCAAAGGGCTATCTGAAGGGTTATAACCCTCCAGATCGAATGGTCCAGATTAATCCTAAAGCAAAGGTCACTTTCACTCACCAAATGGTACCTCGCCTCTTCTCTTGTATAAATAGAGTCCCTTAGATGTTAGATTCATTCAATCATCAAAGTCATTATCCCATCTTGTGCATCCAGAGTTCAAAAAGCTTACGAGAAAGTTCGTTGGTCTCAAAATTTGAAGTATTGCTATTTCGAGACATCGTCGTTACATCTTGGGAAACGAATTGTTGTTATCCGTAAGCACCTGTAGCGAAGCAATATCATTTTACGGAGATAGTGTCCAACACTAGCCTCGACGAAATCATATCAGTTTGTATCCTCCCGATAGTAACCCCGGAACTGACACCTATCAATCATAAAACGATATCATGCAAACCAATATGACCTTGATCAACGACATTCTGTCCGCTGAAAAGCCGAAAAAGTTCAACGGAGCCGACATTTAATGATAGATCAACGACATTCCGACCGTCGTTCCACACGGAGAGAATCCAAAAAAGTTCAATAGAGCCGACTTCAAATGATAGTAGGAGAAGATGTTATTCTATCTGACAATGTTAAACCTTGTACGATTTGTGCGTGAAGACCCACCAGCCATCGCGGAAGGTGATTCCAACAGTCAGGCTGCATGGTCGCATGGAGATTTTCTGTGCCGTAACTATTCTCAACGCATTGGACAATACGTTGTATAACGTGTATAGTCTGATGGTGACGGCAAAATCTCTGTGAGGATCACTATAAAAGAAATACAAAATTGAAAATGTCGGATTGAAGAAATTCATCGTCGGTCGATTTTTGGATTTCAAGATGGTGGATTCCAAGAGCATGACTTCTCAAGTCCAAGTCATGCAACTGATACTGCATGATCTGGATGCCAAAGGCATGAAGCTAAATGAGTCATTCAAAGTAGCGGTGGTAATCAAGAAACTCCCTCCGTCGTGGAAGGATTTTAAAAATTACCTAAAACACAAGCAAAAGGAGATGGGACTTGAAGACTTGATCTTGAGACTATGAATAGAGGAGGATAATCGAAAATTATCCGACTCTTGAGGAACGAAGCGGGCTATCGATGAGATGTCCAACATGGTTGAGCCGAATGCCAAGAAGTCGAAACAATTCAAGAAGAAGGCTCAAGGCAAGAAATTCAAGGGCTTGTGCTACAACTGCAGAAAGCCAGGATACCTGTTCACAGATTGTAAATGCCCGAAGAAACCAACTAAGAGTCAGAAGGATGCTACGAACCATGTTGCAACTTCTGATGACAGGCTCCCAGATTTATCGAAACAGGATCTCACTACGATCGTGTTTGATGCCAACACGGTGGTGGACAACCCGAAGCGGTGGTGGACAACCCGAAGCAGTGGTGGACAACCCGAAACAGTGGTGGATCGATACTGGAGCAACACGTCACATCTGTTCAGATAAGACGATGTTCTCTAAGTATACGTCGATAAGTGGAAGAAAGCTCTATATGGGCAATTCCACTACATAGTCGATTGTCGGACTCAGAAAAGTTGTCCTGAAGATGACATCCGGAAGGAACTAACACTCATTGATGTGCTCCACATTCCCGACATCAGAAAAAACCTAGTTTTGGGATCGACACTTGTTAAGGCCGACTTTAGAATAGTGTTCTAGTCAAACAACTTTGTACTTATTGTTGATGCAGTCTGACCCGATTGTTGTTTTGGTGTTGACATCGATTTAAGTTTGGTTGAGTAAATTCGGATTAAGTCCTGGTCGGGGACTGGGCACGGAATGAATGAAATCCCGACGAGTGAAGCCGAGTCTCGGTGAGTGAAGCCGGGTGACCGAAATCCTGGTGAGTGAAGCCAGGTCCTAGCGAGTGAAGCTAGGTTGATTGAAATCCCGGTGAGTGAAGCCGGGTCCCGGTGAGTGAAGCCGGGTGACCGAAACCCTGGTAAGTGAAGCCAGGTCCTAGTGAGTGAAGCTAGGTTAAATGAAATCCCGATGAGTGAAGCCGGGTGACCGAAACCCTGCTGAGTGAAGCCAGGTCCTAGTGAGTGAAGCTAGGTTGAATGAAATCCCAGTGAGTGAAGCCGGGTCCCGGTGAGTGAAGTCAGGTCTCGGTGAGTGAAGCTGGGTGACCGAAACCCTAGTGAGTGAAGCCAGGTCCTAGCGAGAGAAGCTAGGTTGAATGAAGTCCCGGTGAGTGAAGCTGGGCACGGAGTCTTGGTTCGGGGGACTGAGCACGAGTCAGAGAAGGCTAGGGAGCCCGTTCTCTTGACTTAGGATTGAATTGGTTGAGGTTGGATTGGTCTGGAGACCGATCAGGGAGTTGGCACGAACTCCTGTTGTGGATTGGTCTGATGACCGATCCAGTGAAGTCTGATCATTCTGGTGAACGATCAGAGGGAGAGCCAAATGCTTCTGTTCGGCTCCTGATCATTCCTGATCGTTCTGGTGAACGATTAGGGAGAGAACAGAATGCTTATACTGGGTTTCTGATCGTTCTGGTGAACGATCAGGGAGATGTCAGTAGGTTTCTGTGAGAAACTTGGATCGGACGCTTGACCGATCAAATTGTCGCGACATTCCTCATCCCGACCGATCAGGATGGCTCCTGATCGGTCAAGGAGTGACCTGATTGGTCATTAGACAGATCAGGGCACAACCTGATCGGTCAGGTGACCGATCAGGAGTTTTGGCCTGCGGGAGCTGGAGAAAGCTCAGCAAAGGGATGGATCAGTCTGGTAATCGATCCCTGATTTGTGATCGGTCCGGTGACCGATCACAAGAAGTCCGCGATCCCAGTTTTCTCACTGTGGACCGATCAGGCTGGAGCCTGATCATTCAGGGCTTACCCTGATCGGTCTGGTGACCGATCAGGGTCATCTCTGATCGGTCTGTGGACCAATCAGTAGCTGAACTTTAATTCAAATACGCTGTCAGACTTCTGATCGTGTTCTGATTTCCTTCTGAACACTACTGATATCTGATGATTCCTTTGTGATATGCTTTGCTAAGCCTCTGATGAGTGTGTAGGTGAGACAGGGATGATACAAACCAAGGAGAAGAGTCAAAGGGCGGCTTTCACCATGGCAGGTTTGTATGTATTCTGTTTCCAGGTTACAACCGCTTCTGGCGCGAGCTGGCGATTATCTGATGAAACTAGCGACTGACCTGAGGCTCAGCTGAAGTGGTTTCAGTGGACTGAGCTCAGTAGAAGTCAGTAGGTTCAGGCTATGGATCAAAGGTTGCAGACGTGCCGAGTGAGCAGAAGCTTAAGAACCGGAGATGCAGAGGAGCGGAAGTAGAGAACAGACAGAAAACTTGGGGAAGTTTTTGCTGTGGTTTTGAGCTCGAAGTATCTTCTTGCTTGAGAGTTACATTCTTGTGAGCGTTCCTTCTTGTTGTCGAGTGCACATAATCTCATATCATCTTGAGGCATTTGTGGAGAGGTTTCTCCACCGAGAAGGAGGCACTATTATATCCGGGTTCACCGGGGCTTGATCTGCCGACGATCAAGGGATCGCCCACCTCACGGGCACGCCAAGGAGTAAGGGCAAGTTATCCCCGAACCTTGTACATCTCCGTCTTAGCGATTGGTTTGTGTGTTCTGTTTATTTCAGCTTGGTCTTTGTTATCTGTCTGTGTGTTTCTGCTGCTAACCCTGATAACAGAAAGAAAGTCAAAAGAGGCGAATAGTTTGAGGTGCTGGCTACATTCACCCCCCCCCCCCCCCCCCGCCCTCTATAGCCATCCAAGCACTAACAAGTGGTATCAGAGATTGGGGCTCTGTTCAAACGGCTTAACATCCGAGAGCTAACAACGATGGCCATGGGAGAAGAAGGGTTCAGCACAAACAGACCTCCATTCTTGGATGGATCAGATTTTCCATATTGGAGATCAAGGAAGGAGTTTTATCTCAAGACCAACATCAGCATGTGGTTCTCCGTCAAGGAAGGTTTCTCCCCTCCAAAGGATCATGAGGGAAAAGAGCTTGAGTTTTCAAGGTGGTCGGCTGAGCAAATCAGAAAGGGGGAAGCCGATGCCAAAGCTGTTGTCACCTTGCAATGTGGGATAACCAAAGAGCAACTAATCAAGGTTGGCCCCTTCACCTCTGCCAAAGACCTATGGAACAAACTCATTGAGCTCTATGAAGGAACTCAAGATACCCGGAGAGCCAAGAAGGACCTTCTTCTCAGCCAACTTCAAAATCTGTCCATGGAAGAAGATGAAACTGTAAGTATACTTCATGGTCGGTTCAAGGAAATCGTCAACGGTTTATATTCCATCAATGAAAAGGTAGAAAACCGAGATCTTGTAAGGTATGTCCTTAAATTATTTCCTAGGAATGCCTTGTGATCATCCATGGTAGATGCCTACAAGGTATCCAAGGATCTTTCTTTTGTCAAATTAGAAGATTTGTTTTGTGAAATGGAACTACACGAAATTGCTAACCAAAGCCCAAAAGAGAAAGGGGTAGCTTTTGTGGCAGGCAACAAAAGAAAGAAGAAGGAGAAGAAGAAGAAGGAAAAGGATGAAGAGGTAATCTCTCCCGAGTTAGATAAGTGCTATAGGACAATTGCATGCATAACTAGTTTGCTCAAAAAATCTAAGAATAAGGTTAAGTTAATGAGATTAGAAGTAGACAAATTGAAAACATCTAAGGATCATGATAATAATGATTTACATGTTAATGCTCTTGAGGATGAGAATAAGGATTTGAAGAGCGAAATTGAAAATCTCAAGAATATTCTTGAGAAGTTTTCAACAAGCTCTAAAACATTAGATATGGTCTTAAATTCTCAAAGAGCAGTCTACAATAAGGTTGGTTTAGGTTACCAACCTAAGGAACTTAGTGTCATGTCATTGATGTCAAGAACTCATTTTAGATCATCAAATGATTCTAGGGTTCAAAAAGTTAGAAAGAAATTGACTAAGGCGTGGGTGCCTAAATCTTTCATTGTAGATGCTTTAGGTCCCAAAATTTAGGTACCCAAAACATCCATATTTCGAATTGTATAGGTATTGATTGAGGGGGAGCATCTATCAACATGGGTGGTTGATATTTGGTGCTCCAAACACATGACCATTCCTAGTTAGGGATTGCTTACCATTTCCTCCATTTAATGAATGACCATCTACTACTCATGAGGAATGGTTTTTCATCTTCATGAGGAATGGTTTTTCATCTTGAATTTAGATGATTGGAGTTAAGTAAATGGGAATCATAAATAATATAGATACATTGGAAATTTCTCCATCTATACTGAAAAATTTTCCTATTCACTTTTATGGGCAATTTGGGGAATAAATTTTTGATACAAACTTGATTTCAAATTGGTTGGAACCATGAACTTGATACACACTTGGAACTATGAATTTTTCAATCCAATCCATGAATTATCAATAGAATTGGGAATTAGGATTATGAAGTTGATACAAACTTGATTTCAAGTAGTTGGGGCAAACATGTTAATAAACATACATCAAACATACAAACTGATCAAAATTTGGAAATTTGATCATATTTTGATACTAATGTGACACAAGCATGTTTTGGAAATTTGATCATAATGTGATATAAGTATGTTTTGGAATTTGATCATATTTTGATACTAATTTGATACAAGCATGTTTTGGAAATTTGATCATCCATTGAAATTTACACAAACCTGTTTTTGGTATTTTTCTTAATCCATAGAAATTCTTAATTCTTAATATGGAATAAAGGTTGGTTAAGGGAAACCCTTCTTAGGATCAAAGGGATTAACTCTAATTGGATTAGGAGTAGTTGTGAGTTGAAAAGAAAACAGTTTCTGAAACCTGTTTCTAAAATCTGATAGGGGAAATTTTCTGTATTGAACCAGATCGGTCTACCGACCGATCAGGACTTACTCTGATCGGTCACCTGACCGATCAGGAATCCCTCTGATCAGTCTGGTGACCGAGCAGATCAAGGAACTCCTTGATTAGTTCAACAACTCCTCAGTCTGATCATTCAACCGATCCCCTTTCATCAAATTTGGTGAATTATCAATAGAACTAAGAATTAAGATGATGGTTAAGACACTTGGAACATATGATACAAACCTATGTTGGAATATTCAAATCCATAAAAAAGGATTGTTTTGAATCATGACTCTTGTTAATTGATGAGGAATATTTTTTTTCCTTTGTCAAGAAACTCAAATCATGTTTCAGAAATTTTTCAGAAATATCGAATGTTAATGGAGTCTACACCTCTGTTGTGGAATGCCAATTGTTAATACAGTCTGATCAGGAACGTATCAGAGTTTCAAAAATTTTTCTGAAATCTGATCGCTCCCCAGACTAATCAGAAATATTTCTGTATCGAATAATCAACGAACCTGATCGATCACGGAGACCAATCAAGATTATGTGTCGGATACAACTGCGTTCCTTACTTGTCATATGAAACATATACATGTTTGACCATGATATAATTTGTATATGTTTTTCATATACAATTCAAAAATTATCCTTTGATTATTTTGGGTTTGGGGAGAGATCCCTGCTTAAGGGGGAGCTATGTTTTAAAACTTAATAACCATACCTTTTTCGATGTTTGACAAAGGGGGAGAGAATGGTTGATTAAGTTTAGGGGTTGTTATTATAGGGGGAGGATTTTGATTCCCTTACGATAATTGAATTGACTATGATTGATCATTAATACCTAAACTTAAATCGGGTTGTCAAACAACAAAAAGGGGGAGATTGTTGATGCAGTCTGACCCGATTGTTATTTTGGTGTTGACACCGATTTAAGTTTGGTTGAGTAAATTCGGATTAAGTCCTGGTCGGGGACTGGGCACGGAATGAATGAAATCCCAGTGAGTGAAACCGGGTGACCGAATTCCTGATGAGTGAAGCCAGGTCCTAACGAGTGAAGCTAAGTTGATTGAAATCCCGGTAAGCAAAGTCGGGTCCCGGTGAGTGAAGTCAGGTGACCGAAACCCTGGTAAGTGAAGCCAGGTCCTAGTGCGTGAAGCTAAGTTGAATGAAATCCCGGTGAGTGAAGTCGGGTCCCTGTGAGTGACGCCGAGTCCCGGTGAGTGACGCCGGGTGACCGAAACCCTTGGTGAGTGAAGCCAGGTCCTAGTGAGTGAAGTTAGGTTAAATGAAATCCCAGTGAGTGAAGTCGGGTCCCGGTGAGTGAAGCCGGGTGACCGAAACCCTAGTGAGTGAAGCCAGGTCCTGGCGAGTGAAGTCAGGTCCTGGCGAGTGAAGCCAGGTCCTGGCGAGTGAAGCTAGGTTGAAGGAAGTCCCGGTGAGTGAAGTTGGGCACGGAGTCTTGGTCCGGGGGACTGAGCACGAGTCAGAGAAGGCTAGGGAGCCCGTTCTCTTGACTTAGGGTTGAATTGGTTGAGGTTGGATCGGTTTGGAGACCGATCAGTGAGTTGGCACGAACTCCTGTTGTGGATCGGGCTGGTGACCGATCCAGTGAAGTCTGATCGTTCTGGTGAACGATTAGAGGGAGAGCCAAATGCTTCTGTTCGGCTCCTGATCGTTCTGGTGAACGATCAGGGAGAGAACAGAATGCTTATATTGGGTTTCTGATCGTTCTGGTGAACGATCAGGGAGATGTCAGTAGGTTTCTGTGAGAAACTTGGATCGGACGCTTAACCGATCAAATTGTCGCGACATTCCTCATCCCGACCGATCAGGATGGCTCCTGATCGGTCAGGGAGTGACATGATCGGTCACCAGACCGATCAGGGCACAACCTGATCGGTCAGGTGACCGATTAGGAGTTTTGGCCTGCGGGAGCTGGAGAAAGCTCAGCAAAGGGATGGATCGGTCTGGTGATCGATCTCTGATCTGTGATCGGTCCGATGACCGATCACAAGAAGTCTGCGATCCCAGTTTTCTCACTGTGGACCGATCAGGCTGGAGTCTGATCGTTCAGGTCTTGCCCTGATCGGTCTGGTGACCGATCAGGGTCATCTCTGATCGGTCTGTGGACCGATCAGTAGCTGAACTTTAATTCAAATACGCTGTCAGACTTCTGATCGCGTTCTGATTTCCTTCTGAACACTACTGATACCTGCTAATTCCTTTGTGATATGCTTTGCTAAGCCTCTGATGAGTGTGCAGGTGAGACAGGGATGATACAAACTAAGGAGAAGAGTCAAAGGGTGACTTTCACCATGGCAGGTTTGTATGTATTCTGTTTCCAGGTTACAACCGCTTCTGGCGCAAGCTAGCGATTGTCTGATGAAGCTGGCGACTGACCTGAGGCTCAGCTGAAGTGGTTTCAGTGGACTGAGCTCAGTAGAGGTCAGTAGGTTCAGGCTATGGATCAGAGGTTGCAGACGCGCCGAGTGAGCAGAAGCTTAAGAACCGGAGATGCAGAGGAGCGGAAGTAGAGAACAGACAGAAAACTTGGGGAAGTTTTTGCTGTGGTTTTGAGCTCGCTGTATCTTCTTGCTTGAGAGTTACATTCTTGTGAGCATTCCTTCTTATTGTCAAGTGCACTTAATCTCATATCATCTTGAGGCATTTATGGAGAGGTTTCTCCATCGAGAAGGAGGCGTTATTATATCCGGGTTCACCGGGGCTTGATCTGCCGACGATCAAGGGATCGCCCACCTCACGGGTGTTGATGCAGTCTTGCCCTGATTGCTGTTTTGGTGTTGACATCGATTTTAGTTTAGGTTGATCATGTTGATTATGATTAAGTCCTGATCGGGGATCAGGCATGGTATGCAAAATCCTAGTCTGAAGGGCTAGGTGACGGAAAATCCTAACCTGGAGGGTTAGGTGTTGAAAATCCTAGTCTGGGAGGCTAGGTGTTTGGAAAAGTCCTAGCTTGGAGGGCTAGGTGTTGGAAAAGTCCTAATTCGGAAAGGTTGGGTGAAAAGTCCTAGCTTGGAGGGCTAGGTGAAAAGTCCTAGCTTGGAGGGCTAGGTGAAAAGTCCTAACTTGGAGGGTTAGGTGCAAATTCCCATCCTGGAGAATTAGGTGAAAAAGTCCTGGCTTGGAGGGTCAGGTGCCTAGCTTGGAGGGCTAGGTTGGATGATGTTCTAACTCGGAAGGGTTGGGTGAAAAGTCCTAGCTTGGAGGGCTAGGTGAAAAGTCCTAACTTGGAGGGTTAGGTGCAAATTCCCAACTTGGAGAGTTAGATGGAAAATCCTTAGCTTGGAGGGCTAAGGTGGATGGAAACTTAGCTTGGAGGGCTGAGTTGGAGTCTCTGGATCGGTCTGGTGATCGATCAGGGATTCTGGCACGCTGCTCCTTCGTGGATTGGTCTGGTGACCGATCCAGCGATGACTGATCGGTCGGGCGACCGATCAGGGAGCACACAGTGAGGTTGGGAACCTACTGTGTTGCTCCTGATCGATCTGGTGACCGATCAGGGAGTATGCGTTTCACCCATTGACTGGCTCCTGATCGGTCTGGTGATCGATCAGGGAGCAAGCAGTGAGGTTGAGTTCCCTTGCTGAACTGCTCCTGATCGGTCTGGTGACCGATCAGGATCACTGTGCAGATCGTTCCGGAGAACGATCAAGTGTCGCAGGTTCCTCTCTATGATCGATCAGGACGGAGCCTGATCGGTCTGGTAAGTTTCTGATCGGTCTGGTGACCGATCAGGATGCTGCCTGATCGGTCCGGTGACCGATCAGAAGGCTTAGCCTGCGAAGCTCAGAAATCGCTCAATATAAGGGTGGATCGGTCTGGTGAACGATCCACGACCTGGGATCGGTCTGGTGATCGGTCCAGGAGAATCTCAAAGAAATCGCGATTTCTGATTGAGCGTTGGGGATCGATCAGGACGGAGCCTGATCGGTCTGGAACCAGCCTGATCGGTCTGGTGACCGATCAGGAGGCTCTCTGATCGGTCCGGTGACCGATCACTTTAATTCAAATTGCATTGTCAGACGCTCTGATCGCGTCTGAACACAACCGATTCGCTGCCACTTTCCTCTGATATTTGATATGCTGCTTGATTTGCTGCTCTAATGCTCTGAGTAAGTTTCAGGTGACAGGGGAGGATTCAAACACTCAAGGAGAAGTCAAAGAGAGCTTTCCTTGGAGCAGGTTTGTCCCTTTCTCCACACAGGTTGCAACGGCTGGATGCAGGACTGAAGCTGCTGACTGAAGCTTGGCTGAGGGAGCTCAGGAAGTTCAGTTAGGGTTCAGTGTAGCTGGCGCGTTGGCAGTGAAGCAGCTGGAGGCTGCTGGAGATGAGATCATCTGTTGCTTAGCGGAGAAACAAAAGGAACGGGAGTTGTGGTGTTCAGTAACGATTTGATCCTTGTGCTCTTGAGTTCCTGCGTTGTGTTCCACATCAAGCTTGCTGTTCTTGAGTTCTTCAATCATTCTGAGCAAGCTATTGAGAAGCAATCATCATACTTGAGCACTTGAAGGAGAAGACAAGAGGCTTGGAGTCCGACAGTGGGAAGACACGGAGAAGGGTTCTTGCGTGAGATCGCCACTGGGTGGAGCTCAGGGAAGCTTGCTGTGTTTTTGTCCTTGCTAAGTGTTTGAGTAAGATCCTTCTTGTTGTTTTTTTGTGCTTAAACTATATCCTTATTTGAAACACACTGTGGAGAGGTTTCTCCACCGAGAAGGAGGTTGCTTCATATCCGGTGATTACCGGGGCTTGATCTGCCGACGATCAAGGGATCGCCCACCTTAAGAGCACGCCAAGGAGTAGGGGCAAGTTATCCCCGAACCTTGTAAAATCTCCTTGTTAGCGATCTTGCTAATCTTGCTAGTTAGGTTTTGGTTTAAGTTTCTGCAAGTTTTATTTTCATACTTCCGCTGTGCTATTAATAGCTTCAAGTGCAGAAATTTGATAACTATTCAAAGAAGAAGTGATTGGCTATATTCACCCCCCCCCTCTCTAGTCATCTCGTTCCCAACAAGTGGTATCAGAGCAAGGTGCTCTGTTTACGGCTTAACAACCGAGAGTTCTTAACAAGATGGCTTTGAGAGAAGGCTTCTCCACCACCCGACCTCCATTCTTTGATGGCGCCGACTTCCAATATTGGAGATCAAAAATGGAATACTATTTAAAGATGGATATCCATACATGGTTCGCGGTGAAGGAGGGATTCATCCCTCCTAAGGATGATGAAGGCAAAGAACTTGAGTCATGGAGGTGGACTGCCGAACAAACAAGAAAGAGTGAAGCCGATGCGAAGGCGGTTGTCACTCTACAATGTGGCATGAACAAAGACCAACTCATCAAGGTTGGTCCTTTCACAAGTGCAAAGGACTTGTAGAACAAACTCATAGAGCTCCATGAAGGCACCCGAGACTCTAGAATTGCCAAGAGGGACTTGTTCTTCAATCAACTCCAAAATCTCTCCATGAAGGAGAATGAGTCGGTAAGTGAGCTCCATAGCCGGTTCAAGGAAGTCCTTAATGGACTTCATTCAATTGATGAAAAGGTCGAGAATCGTGACCTTGTGAGGTATGTCTTGAAAGCATTTCCAAGGAATGCTTTGTGGTCATCCATGGTGGATGCCTACAAAGTATCCAAGGATTTATCTATTGTAAAATTAGATGATTTATTTTGTGAGATGGAATTGCATGAAATGGCTAACAAAGGCCCCAAGGAGAAGGGGATTGCCTTAGTTGCAGGGGACCGGACCACTAAGAAGAAGAAGGAGAAGGAGGTCTCATCATCCTCATCTTTTTCCGAATCCGAATTCAATTCCGAGGAAGATGGCAGCGGCTCTTTTTCATCCGAAATGGCCAACTTTGTGAGGAGGATGATGCGAAGAGACCGACGTTTCAAAAGTAGAGGTAACACTAGTGAATCCAAACTTGATAAGAGTAATGCATCTTGCTTTGAGTGTGGCAGGAAAGGGCATTTTAAGAATGAGTGTCCTAAGTTTAAGAAGAAGGAGGAGAAATCCAAAAGAAAAGAAGAGAAATTCAAGAGGAAGAAGAAAGCTTTGAAGGCTTCTTGGGATGAGTCATCTTCTAGTTCATCCGATGATGAAAAGGAGGAGAAGAGCACAAGGCAAGTGGCTCTCATGGCTCTTGGAGAGGAGAGCAGTGGTGAATCTACAAGCTCCGCAAACACGGCTTCATCATCTTCGGATGATGAAGAGGTAACTTCTCCCGAGCTTGAAAAATGTTATAAAGCAATTGCATGTTTAACTAGTATGCTTAAGAAATCCAAAAACAAAGTTAAAGCATTGCAATTAGAAATTGATCAATTGAAAGCTTCTAGGGATGATAACATTGATGACTTGCATGTTGAGTTACTAGAAGATGAAATTAAATCGTTGAAACATGAGATTGTAAGCTTGAAATCCTCTAAGGTTGAGGAAATTAGTGATTTGCATGATAATGAGTTAGTGGAGGAAAATCAATCATTGAAGAGTGAAGTTGAGAAGCTCAAAAATATTCTTGGGAAATTCTCAAATAGCTCTAAGACCCTAGATATGATCCTCAATGCCCAAAGGGCAGTCTACAATAGGGCCGGTATTGGTTACCGCCCTAAGGAACCCTCATTTGTATCTCTTATGTCTAGGACTGACATGAGACAATCTAGGACACCCAAAATCCAAAAGAAAGTTGTCAAGGCATGGGTGCTTAAGTCATGTTTAGTTGATACTTTAGGTCCCAAGGTTTGGTTACCTAAGACTTCTATTTTTTGAATTGTGTAGGTTATGATTGAGGGGGAGCACCTATTAACTTGGTTTGTTGATAGTGGATGCTCCAAACACATGACCGGGGATAGATCATTGTTTACCACATTTCACAAGAAGAGTAGAGGTAATGTATCATTTGGTAACAATGGTAGCCTTAAGGTCATAGGAATAGGAGACATTCAAATATCCGAATGTCTTAGAATCTCAAATGTCCTTCTAGTCAAGGGGATGAAGTTTAATCTCCTAAGTGTCAGTCAACTGTGTGACACGGGTTATACAATTGACTTCCAACCAAGTCAATGTCTAGTTAGACAAAATGACACCTTGGACACGGTACTAGTAGGAGCAAGAGTAGACAATATCTATCAAGTTTCATTTAAAAGTGCTACTAATGCTTTTGCTAAGTGTCTCATGTCAAAAGAAGAAGAGTCCACACTTTGGCACCGGAGGCTAGCACATGTGAACATGAAGAACATCCGGAAGTTGGCCACCAAGGGACTAGTCCGAGGCTTACCAAGCATCAAGTATGGAAAAGACAAATTATGTGATGCGTGTCAAATGGGTAAGCAAACAAAATCTGCACATAAAGGTAAAAGCGCTGTAAGTACTTCCAATGCATTAGATTTACTTCACATGGATCTATTTGATTGTAGTACCATCATATCATTGAATGGAAGTAGATATTGCTTTGTTATCATTGATGATTTCACTAGATATACATGGACTTTCTTTTTAAAACATAAGGACCAAACCTTAGATATTTTTATTTCTTTTTGTAGAAGAATTGAAAATGAGAAATCATTAACAATTAAGACAATTAGAAGTGATCATGGAGGTGAATTTCAAAACCAAAGGTTTTTAGAATTTTGTCAAGTAAGAGGATATAGACATGAGTTCTCTACTCCTAGAACACCACAACAAAATGGTGTTGTAGAGAGGAAGAACCGTGTACTTCAAGAGGCTGCACGAAGCATGCTTAATGAGTACTCACTCCCGAGTTACTTATGGGCTGAAGCTGTAAATACAGTTTGCTATGTGCAGAATCGAATCCTCATCCATAGGTTTCTAGGAAAGACTCCCCATGAACTTTGGTTTGGGAAACCACCTACGGTTAAACATCTTAGGGTGTTTGGTTGTAAGGTGTTCATCCTAAACACCAAGGATCACCTTAGAAAGTTCACGGCAAAGACTGATAAAGGAATACTAGTCGGGTACTCCCTCGTTAGTAAAGTCTACCGAGTCTACAACAAGAAAACTAGATTAGTTGAAGAGTCTTCTGATGTGGTTTTTGAAGAAATTCCTAAATCACCTGACCAATCAGAAAATGAAGTAGGAGTTCAACTCAAACTTATGAGACTAAGTTTGAATGAAACTCCAAGTGTTGTTGATGGTGATGAGTCTGATGACGGTGAGCCTAGACAACCCATTGATCAGTCGGATCCTGAGGCTGAACTTGTGTCTAGTGAACCTGTTCAAGAAGCACCACCAACACCAAGGCAAACTAGATTGACCTCTAGTCATCCCCAAGACCAAATCGTTGGAGACATCCATCAAGGGGTTAGGACTAGATCATTCTTCCGGAATGAGGCTAATGAAGTTGCTGAGGAAGCTAAATGGTTGCGGAACTTCTTAGAAGATATTTCGAGCTGGGCGAAACTTGTGTCTGCCATACTTATACACTGTGATAGTCAATCGACGATTAGAAAGGCACAGAGTAGTATGTCTAATACTAAGTCATGACATATACGTCGTAGACACAATACCATTAGGCAGTTGATCTCGAATGAAGTGTTTACAATCGAATATGTTAAGTTCAAAGATAATTTAGCAGATCCTCTTACGAAGGGGCTAAGTCGAGATCAAGTATACTACTCATCAAGAGGAATGAGATTAAAAATCTATAACTGAAATAACTGTAGCGGTAACCCAACCTTGTTGACTGGAGATCTCAAGATCTTGATTCAATGAGATAACGATGTTACAGAAGTTGTGTTACAACACACGAAATATATTTCCTATATCCCAATCCTAAGATGAACATGTGTTGTCCTACCGCATGTAGTGAGATTAAGCTTATTCTTTTAATGACTTCTATACCTTTATAAGATGAAGTATGGTAGGATATTCTTGATAGAAGTGTCACTTATGTGGGTATGAAGACAGACCACTTCAATGAAACACTTATGAATCTAAGATGGTGTCCATGGCCAAAACGGAACCAACAATGAGAACCAAAAGTAGGTGAGATAAGTTCCTGTGTGGGTATACTATTGTCTTAGTATACACAAACAGCTGAGCAATTCAAGATATCACGTTCACTGCGCAACCTAGTATGCTTGATAGCATTCCACAATAGATGGTTCAAAGTCACAAGTTACCTCTCCCGATGCATTGACTTATCGATTGGACTCTTATAAAGTGTCAGCATGCATACATGTATTAATTTCTATTCATGTGGAGAATTGTTCGATATTTGGTTCTTAAAAAGACCAAATACGATTTTGCAAAGGAAAATCGAAGTGTCATCAATCGATGAAAGTCAGAATCGATTTCAAAAATGAAATTTACATTTTGCATAGATGAATTTAAACTATTAATTTACTCAAAATCGATTACGGATGAATGAAAAATTAATTGTTTAAAGTCAACAAAAAATTGGCATAGAATGAAATAGACGAAGAATAGTCTCACATCTAATGTTTTCAAAAGTGTTTGCTTCCTTATATGTGTTTCTATGTTAAAAGAATTAAAAAAAAAAAGAAAAACACAGGTGGTCTCTTCTCACAGACGAGCAAGTGCTCGCACCTACGAGCCCACCACACACCACGCGTGCACGCCCGCAATATATGGGCGCTTTGTTGGCGCACTTTAACGTGACAATGCCTACGTGATGCTCAGGTGACGTGACATGTGACGTGGTAATACTTACGTGATACTCAACGAAATCATATCAATTTATATCCTCCCGACAACCCTGAAATCGACACCTAACAATACTTGACTAAATGATGTTCACTAGAAACTCAATTCATGCTAAATGAGTTTTTTATTGTCTAGTTACTTTTGAATAATATTACATTGCACTTTGTTTTTTTGTTTTTTTTTTGTCCCCGGCGCAAAAGTCAGAAGGCCATTAATCAATGGATAAGTAATAACCTATTTACTCTCCAACATAATAGGTTATTCATATTATTATCTCCTATTTTTCTATCTAAATCATCACATTATAATAACTACGAATTTATAATTACTACATAATTATAGTAGCTACTAGCAGTAGTAGCTATAGTTCTGTAACTACTGTCAAAGTATCTTAGCCCAAGTGATAAGCATGGAGACATATGTTATCTGAGGTTCCGGGTTCGAGTCCTCTTAGCGACTAATATTTATTGACTGAGATATTATTGTTAATAATATGCGAGATATTATTTCAATAATATGCTCGATATTATTCCAATAATTATGCTCTTATCAATCAGTGGTATAATCCCAGAAGAGAAATCCCGAAAGGGGATTTCTGATAAAAGGGACCGTTTCGGCGGTGGGGCTAGTCACTATAAAAAGTTTACCCATTACATTTAATGCCCCCACGGGCTGGATCGGATGGTAAGACGCCTGACCATTTACATGGAGGTCACAGGTTCGAGGATCGCCAGTTGCGCACGGGGATAAACCCTGTTTTACTGGCATTAATTCCCTCGACCCCAGGCACCTCACCACACCAGTGATAACCGTGGTTTGCCTCCCTCTGGAAACCTATGGGGCTGGGACCAGGGGCTGCTAAGGTGGCGATTCCACCTTTTACACATAGTTCTGTAACTACTACACAATTATAATGACTATGATTCCATAGTTTGAACTTGAAATCTAATTGTTTCGAGTTCCACCTAATAATTAGGTGTAGATCTATGAATGATCTTCAATTTGATATATTATATATCCTATGATTCAACTCAAATTAAAAGTTATGGTCTATCAAAATTTATGATTTAACATTCATATTGTAATAGTTACGATTTTAAAACTATTAAAATTGAGCAGCTATATATGATTTCGTAGTTGCTATATAGTTATAATTATTACAACGTGAATGTTAATTTTTAAACTTTCCATAACTTTTGACTATGATTAAAACATAGGATGTATAATATATAAAATTAAAATTTGTTCAGATGTCTATAACTAATTATGAGATAAAACTTATAATGACCCGATTGTAAACTAAAAATATCATTTAATTTTTTTTTCAAATACTTCGAATAATTTTAATTTTAAAAAAATTGATATTGTAACCGTTACGAAATCATAATCACTACAATAACAACTACATAATCACAACCACTACAACTATATAACAATTTAATTGAAATTGTTACGAAATCATAACTGCTATAATTATAAACCAATTAAGATTTCACAATTACTACCACAAGTCCAATTAGATGAGAGATAAAATAATAATAAAAACAATACTAAAAATTAATTACATTATTTCACATAAAATGAGATATATCTTTTTAATAAAAAAATTAAGATAAATATCTTTATTTTACTCGATAAAAAAATAACCTTTTAATTTTATTTTTTCTAATAATTTAAAAATCTAATTTTTGGAATATTAATTCAAATATCTAAGTTTGCAAACCATTTAGATATAATATAGCTGGATTAAATTTGAATCATGTTATCGAGAATTTGTCCCACCTCTTAACATAATCTGGAGTTAATTGCTTGTTTAATTCAATATATACTTCGAGTTAATTGATAAAAAAAACCTACAAATAAAATTATAAAATAAGAAATACAAATATTTGAATTTTATTCGGTTTAACATCTTAATATTTACATCAAACTATGACTTATCGGTTACTCCTCACAACTCGTTTTTTTTCTTTTTCTTTTTCTTAAAAGGCTTTCCAAAGATGGAAAAATTTATAATAATCTTCGTACCATATGAAAATTAAGAAGAGTTCTATGTGAAAAGATGGATAGATTGTTGTGCCATTGCGTAGACAATCCCAATCAAGTAACCATTTTTTCATACGAAAACAAGGATATTAAAAATCCAAGTTACACCAAGATGGTCATCCCCGCCGTCCACTAGCAACCGCCACGCGAACTCGCGTCGATCACACGAATATGGTTGATCATCCCCACGACCCAGCTCCGACGAACCCTACGTCCTCTGCCCCCGTCGCACTGGCGGCGACCGCCGACTCCTCGTGCTCCAGCCCCAGGAACGTCTCCAGGATGGTGATCCGCCCCAGCAGCCCCTCCCCCATCGCCACCTCCTCCTCACCGCACGGCCCAGAGCTCTCCTCCACCGCCGCGGAGGCGGGTCTCCGTTTTTTAGGCGGCTCCGTAGCCGCCTCCGGGAAGTTGAGCTTGGCTTTGTTACCGCGGATCTCGTGCGCCGCCTCATCGTACGCCCGCGCGGCCTCCTCCGCGGTGGCGTACGTCCCCAGCCAAACCCTCGCCCCCTTCCTCGGGTCTCGTATCTCGGCCGCCCATTTTCCCCACGGTCGGCGCCGGATCCCCCGGTACAGCGACTTCCGCCGCCTCTCCGCCGCCGGTTTCGGCTTCTCGCACTCCTCTGCTACACCAAAAGTCGAGGACAAACATTAAGAAATCAAATCCATCAACTAGAGTACGAACACGACGAGAATGCTACCGTGAGAAGGAAAGTTTTCTCCCCCGGCGATAGGATCCTCGGCATCGATGAAGGCCGAAGAGTCGGCGATAATCGCTCCGCCACACATATCTGCTGCTCTTACGTCTCCGGCGAAATCAAACCGACCAAACTCCTCCGATAAGGAAAAGAAAGAGGGCAAAAGCGATCAAGGGTTCTACTTCTGCAAACCCCCCGCCCCCCGTTTTAAAGCAATTTCTGCCGATATTTCTAACAAGAATTAGCATTATGATTTTTAATTTAAATTCTTTTTTAAAAAAAAAGGCACGTGAGGACGACTGTGGGCCGTACTATCTCGTGATGGTTCCGTCGCAAAAAAAGACAAAGACACGATGGCGGCAGTTTCTTCGAGAGTGGCACCGACGTCCACATACGGCCCCCCTGCTGCGGCTGTGATGGCGACTCGGGCGTCGGGTGAAGATTTGCTGCGTCTGTTTTGATCGGAGCGAGAGTGGAGGTCCCTGGAAGCGACTAGCGAGAGGAGTGGTGGACGCGTGGAGGGTTGCGAGTTGTGTTGTGAATTGGGAGTGGGCGGTGCATGGCCCGCGAAGGGGACAAGGTTGTCAGATCGGCGCTGATGGCGGTGCGACTGCGAGCATAGAATTCTTCTGTTTTTTATGGTAAAAATCATATGAGAGTTTTTTTAAAATCATCCATCAGTTTCATTTTTGGCAAAATTGGATGGTTAGTCCTATTTTATCCGAAACATTCCAGAAATACTTTTAATATATTATTCAATATTATTCTTTTTCTCATGAATTAACATAATTATTATTTATATAGATGATTATTTTAAAAAATTTTAATATAAATTTTGAATAAATATAAAATATCTCGTTAGATGTCTAACGTCCTACGTAATGGACTATTGTGTTAGATCACAATATTATTTATGATTTATTTGCTAATATGCATAGATTACATATATTTTTAGGTATCTTTTGAAGCACATTCCCATGCATTTGTTATTTACGATTTATATGCTCGTATCACTTTCTATCATTTATCAGCATAATTATCCTAATTCGTAGGGAGATTTACTCTTTTTTATTTTTCATGATAAGATACGATGTTGAGTCACTTTGAAGTAAAAATGCGCTACAGAAGAAAATCCAGCAAGGCACACAGTTGGGTCGTGCCTAGAGACACGATCATGTCTCATCTAAAGCTTCCAAAAGCTCCTTGTCGAACTCCACCCGGGGCAGGGTGTGCCATGCAGGCACGACCGTGTCACTCTATCGAAGAACGCAGGGGCAGGCCGTGCCATTTTGGCACGACTGTGCTACTCCTCGACGAAAGATGCAAGGGGAGGTCGTGCCTCTCGACCGAAAGACCCAAGGTCAGGCCGTGTCAATTTGGCACAACCATACCCTTAGCCTAGGTCTTCACGCTTGAACGTGAAGCATGGTCGTGCCTTTTAGGCACGATCGTGCAATTAGCCTGTGCTGCTGCTATAAAAAACTATTTTCTCCCCTTTTGGGGATATCTTCGCTTTGGAGCTCCACCCCTTTGTTTGCCAAAGGATTCTCCCCCTAGGGGAAATCCTAGAGCCATCATCTTTGTCATCTCTGATGATATATCTACTTCCGGAGCAAGGATTGCATCTAAGAAAATCGATACTACATAGATAAGTGTTCTCCTCCCTCTCAATTCTTGTTTTGGATTGTAGATTGTTTTATTTCCTTGTCTCTAGGTTGTATTTCCTCCTCAATGGAATAGATTCTCCAAATCTAGGATGTAGAGAGTAGTTATGATATGATGTTGATGTTGATGTATAAACTATGAATTTGTTCATTTTCTTGTTTAATGATATGTTTATATCTTGTTCTATTTGTGTTGTGTCCTCTACGTGTTTGATTAAATATGTATGTGGTGAATACATATAGGCACTGGTCACCTACATAGGAGGGCTTCGTACACCCGGGAGGCCCTCGTGATAGGAGAGTATTGTTAACAACTGGACATCCAGAGCCTCACCTCGAAGTGGAGGTCGATTCTCTAAAAGTGATAAATACGTGTAGATATATGAGATTAGTCGCCACGTAGGGAAACTCATGCAGTATGAATCCAAAGTCCCTCCTCTACATGGTGACCAATCTCATAGATCTATGTATATTCACTACATACACATTTAATCAAACACGTAGAGAGCATAACAGACATAGAACAAGACTAAGCAAATCATTAAACAAGGAAATAGATAAATCTATAGTTTATACATCAAGATCACATCATAGATCCTCTCTAAATCCTAGATCTGGAGAATCTACTCCATTGTAGAGGAAATACAACCAAGAGACAAGGAAATAAAGCAATCTACAACTCAAAACAAGAATTGAGAGGGAGGAGAAGACTTATCTATGTAGTATCGATCTTTTAGGATGCAATCCTCACTTTGAAGGTGGACGGATCGCCAGAGATAAAGAAGATGGTGGCTCTAGGGTTTCCCCTAGTGGGAAGAACCCTTCTCCAAACCAAGGAGCGGAGCCACAAAGCCAAGATAACCCAAAATGGGATAAAATAGCCTTTTACAACAGGGTGCACAGGTCGATGACACGACTGTGCCTAAAAGGCACGATCATGCCTTGGATTCGGGCATGAAGACCTATGCTAAGGCCACAGTCATGCCAAATTGGCATGACCTGACCTTATGTCTTTCGACCGAGAGGCCCAAGGGAGGCATGGTCGTGCCTATTTGGCATGGCCTCCCCTTGCAACTTTCGTCAAGGAGGGGCACGACCGTGCCAAAATGGCATGGCCTGCCCCTGGGCTCTTCGGCAAACTAGCACGGCTTGCCCATGTGGAGTTCAGTACGAAGCTTTTGGAAGCATTAGATGAGACATGATCGTGACTCTGGGCATGACCTGGTCATGTGTCTTGCTAGATTTTCCTTCTATAGCGTGTTATTGCTCCAAAGTGACTCCATATCGTGTCCTATCATGAAAAATAAGAAAAGAGCATATTGTTGATGCAGTCTGACCTAATTGTTATTTTGATATTGACACCAATTTAAGTTTGGTTGAGTGAGAATTGAGATCAAATAGTTAAGTTTGGATTAAGTGTACTGGTCAGAGAGGGCTCGGTAGCTCGTTCTCTGGACCGAGATGGGTCGAAGAGGGCTCGGTAGCTTATTCTCTGGACTTAGGTCAGAGAAGGATCGGTAGCTCGTTCTCTGGACCGAGATGGGTCGGAGAGGGCTCGGTAGCTCGTTCTCCGGACTTAGGTCAGAGAGGGCTCGGTAGCTCGTTCTCTGAACCGAGATGAGTCGGAGAGGGCTCGGTAGCTCCTTCTCCGGACTTAGGTCAGAGAGGGCTCGGTAGCTCGTTCTCTGGACCGAGATGAGTTGGAGAGGGCTCGGTAGCTCGTTCTCCGGACTTAGGTCAGAGAGGACTCAGTAGCTCGTTCTCTGGTTCGGGTTGAGTCGGAGAGGGCTCAGTAGCACGTTCTCTGGACCGAGATGAGTCGGAGAGGGCTCGGTAGCTCGTTCTCCGGACTTTGGTCAGAGAAGGCTCGGTAGCTCGTTCTCTGGACCGGGATAAGTTGGAGAGGGCTCGGTAGCTTGTTCTCCGAACCAGACTGAGTTAGAGAAGGCAAGGGAGCCTGTTCTCTGGACTCAGGGTCTAACTTGAGTTAGTCATGGTCAGAATTGGGCCATGAATTAATCAAGTGATTTGGCTAGATTGGTCTGCAATCCGATTAGGGAGTTGACACAAACTCTCTCGATAGGAGATCGGTCACAGGACCGATCCAGGATGTCTGATCGGTCTGTTGACCGATCCAGAACGCTTCTGAGGAAACAGAAGGCTTTCTGAACGGTCTGGTGACTGATCTAAAAACATTCTGTGTGATCACAGAAATGTTGGTGATCGATCAGTGTGATCGGTCAGGACCTACCTGGACTGATCAGGAGGTAGCCTGATCGGTCCAGCCCCTTGCTGATCGATCAGCTTGACCGATCAGGGAAAGCCCTGATCGGTCAGGGAGACCGATCAGGTGATTTGATCCAAATTCCAATAGGTTTAGGGATCGGTCTGGTGACCGATCCCCTGATCTCTGATCGGTCAGTGAGACCAATTAGAGCATCACTGGATCGATCAGGATAGAGTCTGATCGGTCAGGAGGTTGTCTGATCAGTCAAGGTGTCCGATCAACACCTTAGAACTTTAATTTAAATTATTGTCAGATTTTTGATTTGCTTCGCTAATAAATCTGTAAGTGTGCAGATGATACAGAGCTTTGAAGGAGTAAGGAGAAGGGTCCAGGGTGATTTTTACTGGTACTATTTTGTTTGATACGCACTTGCATGTTTCAACGACGTCTGACCTGAAGTTGCAGTTGAAGAGGATGACTTCAGTGAGCTCAGAAGGGGTCAGTGAGTGACGACGTCGTAGGTCAGTGAGTGACGAAGCCTGTATGTGTGGATCAAAAGAGAAGCTTAAGAAGAAGAAGTTGGTGAAGCAGAGAAGGATACACAACAAGGGAAATAGTGAACGGATGGAAGTGTTTTGCTGTTGTTGGTGTTCTCTGCGACTTGCTTCTTGCTTAAGTTTTCTGCTGTTGCTTGTGCTTACACCTTCCTTTTTTAGTCTCTTGTGCTTAACTTATATTCTTCTAAGACATTTGTGGAGAGGTTACTCCACCGAGAAGGAGAAAATTATTAGCCGATTTCATTCCGAGGCCTGATCTGCCGAAGGTCAAGGGATCGCTCACCTCACGGGCACGCCAAGGAGTAGGGGCAAGTTATCCCTGAACCTTGTAAACCCTTGTGTTATTCTCTATTTGTTTCTTTCTGTTTGTTTGTTTTTTCGCTGCTAAACTGAGTGCAGAAAGAAAAGAAACGAGTTTTGGTGAGTGGCTATTCACACCCCCCCTCTCTAGCCATCCCAGATCCTAACAAGTGGTATCAGATTCTGGGGCTCTTTCAACCGGATTAACACCCTAAGAGCAAAAGATGGCTTTGAGAGGAGAAGGCTTCAGCACCAACCGCCCACCCTTCTTTGATGGAGCAGATTTCGAGTACTGGTGATCCAGAATGGAGTATTATTTGAAGACCGACATCGGCATGTGGTTCTCAGTCAAGGAGGGATTTAATCCTCCAAAGGGCTGAGGGCAAGGCGCTTGAGTTCTCAAGATGGTCAGCAGAACAAACAAGAAAAGGAAAGGCAGATGCCAAGGCAATGGTCACTCTGTAGTGTGGGATGACCAAGGAGCAACTCATTAAGGTTGGTCCCTTCTCAAGTGCCAATGATCTGTGGAACAAGCTCATAGAGCTGCATGAAGGCACTCAAGACTCCCGGATAGCAAAGAGGGATCTCTTCATCAACCAACTCCAGAACCTTTCCATGAATGATTCTGAAACCGTGAGCGAGCTCCATGGTCGATTCAAGCAGATCCTTAATGGTTTGCACTCGATCGATGAGAAGGTCGAGAACCATGACCTTGTAAGGTATGTACTCAAGTCCTTTCCTAGGAATGCCTTATGGTCATCCATGGTGGATGCCTACAAGGTATCCAAGGATCTTTCCATTGTAAAGTTAGACAATTTCTTTTGTGAAATGGAGTTACATGAGCTTGCTAACAAAGACCCAAAAGAGAAGGGTATTGCTCTTGTAGCAGGGGACAAAGAAAAGAAGAAGAAGGAAAAGAAGAAGGAGAATGAGGAGAAGAGCACCCGTCATGTGACTCTTATGGCCTTAGAAGATTCAAACATGGTGAGTGGTGACGAATCAAGTGATCCTTCAACCGCAGCTTTATCATCTTCGGATGATAAAGAGATAATCTCTCCCGAGCTTGATAAGTGTTATAGAACTATCGCTTGCTTGACTACTTTGCTCAAGAAATCTAAGGACAAGGTAAAATCATTAAAGTTAGAAGTAGAACAATTGAAAACCTCTAAGGATGATGAAATAAATGATTTGCATCTTGAGGTCCTTGAGGATGAGAACAAAGCCTTAAAGAGTGAAGTTGAAAAACTCAAGAATCTTCTTGGGAAGTTTTCAACTAACTCTAAGACCTTAGATATGGTCCTCAATTCCCAAAGAGCGGTCTACAACAAGGCCGATATAGGTTACCAACCTAAGGAACCTAGTTGTGTGTCATTGATGTCTAGAACCCAATTTAAATCATCAAATGTTTCTAAGGTTCAAGGACTTAGGAAGAAAATGACCAAGACATGAGTGCCAAACACATGCATTGTAGTGCATTAGGTCCCAAGGTTTGGGTACCTGAATCATCTATCTTTCGTATTGTGTAGGCATTAGTTGAGGGGGAGCATCTATCAACGTGGTTTGTTGATAGTGGGTGCTCCAAACACATGACCGGGGATAAATCGTTATTCACTACCCTACAAAGCAAAAGTAGAGGTAATGTTTCATTTGGTAACAATGGTAGTCTCAAGGTTGTAGGAATAGGTGACATTCAAATATCCGAATGTCTTAGAATTAAGAATGTCCTTTTAGTCAAGGGGAAAACCAATGCAAAATACATGTGTATTTGGTTCCAAGAACATACTTGGACATTCCAATCAAGTAAAATTGGTTGGAGCATTGTGTTTGATACAAACTTATACAAACCTGATACTAAAGCATGTAACTTCTTGAGCCAAGGAATAGTAAGCTGTAATTTGTATACATTATTTTTTTTCTGTCACAGAACTGACGATGCCCATTTATCCAAGAATAGCCATCACATAAAAAAAAATTCAGATCATAATAATGTAGCAATAGCAAAGAGAGATGTACATGGTCTGACAACCGTTTAGTGAAATAGTTGTTCAAGATGATGGAAGACTAATATGATTAAAGTTTAGTGAAATACCATAGAACATGTTACAAATGTTCTTTCTTAGCATGTAGTAGAGGCTTCGAAACGAATCTTCCCAATCTTGCTGCCTTTTCAGCCAAAAGTGTGCTTCTAAAAATTATGAATATAAATGTCAAAATACCACAAGAGTTAGTGACCTACCTAAGACAAAAGAATAATATAACTCACCATCCTTTCCAGCAAATGAGGCCAAAACTGACACAACTGAAGCAGGTAGAGAAGACTGAGGGTATACTCATGAGTGCAGTGATTTATAGAGTTTCACTTGGGCAGTAGCACCATCTACAGTCGTAGACCACAAGCTATATGGATTACAACTTACATCAATTGAAGGAGTTGCAAACGACCTTTCACTTGATTCATGGTGTGGAGGTATAAATTTTGGTTAAGGGACTCAAATCGTGTTGTTGGTGCAGTCTGACCTGGAACGTATCAGAGTTTCAGAAATTTTTCTGAAATCTGATCAGTCCACAGACCGATCAGAAATCTTTCTGTATCGAACAGCAACGAACCTGATCGGTCCGCAGACCGATCAGGATACTCCCTAATCGGTCAAGGAGACCGATCAGGCCTTTCCCTGATCGGTCAAGGGAGCGATCAGGGCTATGACTATGAGACATTATGCTTTGGTGTTTGGTTCAGTCATCAACTTACTCCAATACTTAGTGTCATATGATGCATATACGTTTTTGCCATGATATATTTATGGTATATGTCTTTCATATGCAATTCAAATATTACTCTTCGTTTTTTTTAATTTTTGGGGAGAGTCCCTTGTGTTAAGGGGGGAGAATTTAAACTGAATAACCAGTCTACACCCTTTTCGGTGTTTGACAAAGGGAGAGAGGATGGTTAGTTAAGTTTAGGATTTATTATGAACTTAACTATTGTAGGGGGAGGATTCTGATTCCCTTGCAATAATAAACTTGACTCTTATTTTCACCTAATACTTAAACTTAAATCGTGTTGTCAAACAACAAAAAAGGGTAGATTGTTGATGCAGTCTGACCTAATTATTGTTTTGATGTTGACACCGATTTAAGTTCGGTTGAGTGAGAATTGAGATCAGATAGTTAAGTTCGGATTAAGTGTACTGGTCAGAGAGGGCTCGGTAGCTCGTTCTCCGGACTTAGGTCAGAGAGGGCTCGGTAGCTCGTTCTCTGGACCGAGATGG
The DNA here is from genome assembly GCA_024364735.1 of Boesenbergia rotunda. Lineage (NCBI taxonomy): Eukaryota > Viridiplantae > Streptophyta > Magnoliopsida > Zingiberales > Zingiberaceae > Boesenbergia > Boesenbergia rotunda. Next base: position 233,445 of record JAGFNQ010003970.1, on the reverse strand, counting down.
GTCGGAGAGGGCTCGGTAGCTCATTCTCTGGACTTAGGTCAGAGAGGGCTCGGTAGCTCATTCTCTGGACCGAGATGAGTCAGAGAGGGCTCGGTATCTCGTTCTCCCAACTTAGGTCAAAGAGGGCTCGATAGCTCGTTCTCTGGACTGAGATGAGTTGGAGAGGGCTCGGTAGCTCGTTCTCCGGACTTAGGTCAGAGAGGCTCGGTAGCTCGTTCTCTGGATCGGGTGAGTCGGAGAGGGCTCGGTAGCTTGTTCTCTGGACTTAGGTCAGAGAGGGCTCGGTAGCTCGTTCTCTGGACCGAATGAGTCGGAGAGGGCTCGGTAGCTCGTTCTCCGGACGTTGGTCAGAGAGGGCTCGGTAGCTCGTTCTCTGGACCGGGATAGTTCGGAGAGGGCTCGGTAGCTCGTTCTTCGGACCAGACTAAGTCAGAGAGGGCAAGGGAGTCTGTTCTCGGGACTCAGGGTCTAACTTGAGTTAGTCATGGTCAGAATTGGGCCATGAATTAATCAAGTGATTTGGCTGGATCGGTCTGCAATCCGATCAGGGAGTTGGCACAAACTCTCTCGATAGGAGATCGGTCACAGGACCGATCCAGGATGTCTGATCGGTCTGTTGACCGATCCAGAACGCTTCTGAGGAAACAGAAGGCTTTCTGAACGGTCTGGTGACCAATCAGAAAACATTCTATGATGTCACAAAAATGTTGGTGATCGATCAGTGTGATCGGTCAGAACCTACCTGGACCGATCAGGAGGTAGCCTGATCGGTCCAGCCCCTTGTTGATCGGTCAGCTTGACCGATCAGGGAAAGCCCTGATCAGTCAAGGAGACCGATCAGGTGATTTGATCCAAATTCCAACAGGTTTAGGGATCGGTCTGGTGACTGATCCCCTGATCTCTGATCGGTCAGTGAAAACGATCAGAGCATCACTGGATCGATCAGGATAGAGTCTGATCGGTCAGGAGGTTGTCTGATCGGTCAAGATGACCGATCAACACCTCAGAATTTTAATTCAAATTATTGTTAGATTTCTGATTTGCTTCGCTAATAAATCTGTAAGTGTGCAGATGATACAGAGCTTTGAAGGAGCAAGGAGAAGTGTCCAGGGTGACTTTTATTGGTACTATTTTGTTTGATACACACTTGCAGGTTTCAACGGCGTCTGACCTGAAGCTGCAGCTGAAGAGGATGACTTCAGTGAGCTCAGAAGGGGTCAGTGGGTGACGACGCCATGGGTCAGTGAGTGACGAAGCCTGTATGTGTGGATCAAAACAAAAGCTTAAGAAGAAGAAGTTGGCGAAGCAAAGAAGGATACACAACAAGGGAAACAGTGAACAGAGTGAAGTGCTTTGCTGTTGTTGGTGTTCTCTGTGATTTGCTTTTTGCTTGAGTTTTCTGCTGTTGCTTATGCTTACACCTTCCTTCTTCAGTCTCTTGTGCTTAACTTATATTCTTCTGTGATGTTTGTGGAGATGTTACTCCATCGAGAAGGAGAAAGTTATTAGCCGATTTCATTCCGGGGCCTGATCTGTCGAAGGTTAAGGGATCACCCACCTCACGGGCACGCCAAGGAGTAGGGGCAAGTTATCCCCGAACCTTGTAAACCCTTGTGGTATTCTCTGTTTGTTTCTTTCTTTCTGTTTGTTTGTTTTTCCGCTGCTAACCTAAGTGCCGAAAGAAAAGAAACGAGTTTTGGTGGGTGGCTATTCACACCCTCCTCTCTAGCCACCCCAGATCCTAACACATATCTCTGTATGAAATAGGACAATTATGCTGATAAATGATAGAAATGGATGCGAGCATATAAAACGTAAATAGTATGCATGCGAATGTGCGTCAAAAGGTACCTAAAGAATATATAATCTACGTACATTACCTACATGTATCTAGTCAGGGAACCGACGATACTGAACTGCTTGGGGTGAACATTATCACCTTTTGCTCAAATATTATTATCTCCTTTTTATATATCACCTATACAGAAAGAACGACCTTTCTCTCCTTATTGATGGGATGTAATAACTTGGTAGAGAAGTGTCACGTTGTCGCTTACAGAGGGCATGCCACTCACGTTCTGTACTATAGAGGATCATGTTATCCCATGCTACGATGATCATGTTGTTTCACGTGCTATGTTATCCCATGTGATATCTCACGTGTTATGTTAGTTTACATGTTGTGCCACATGTTATTGACCAAGTAAGGGAGGTTAGAGTTGAAGGGTTAAGCCGTGAGTGTCGGCTCGGTGGGACCGAGATGATTGGGCAGGAGGTATCGACGGGGCCTAGTAGTTGAGCAGGAGATGTCAGCTCAGTTGGGTCTAGATGAGTGGGTCGGAGGTGTCGGCAGGAAAGGTTTAGCAGGAGGTGTCGGCTTGGCGAGGGTGAGAGGTTGAGCCGAAGGCGTCGGGTTGGCTTTTGTTTGGAAAACTCCTCGCGGGAGTCGACCTTAATTTGTAAGAAAGACTCCTCGGGGGAGTCAGTCTTTGTAGGGAAGACTCCTTGAGTCAGCCTTTGTCGGGAAGACTTCTCGAGAGAGGTCAATGACTTGGTTGTTTAAGTTTGCTCAACAGTTGACATGCCTTCTAGAGTCTATGTTGACCTAGTTAAGCGTCCACCAGGTGGATCCTTACTTACCCCCGCATCAGTATGAATAGAACACTACAAAAATATATGCTTTTCACAACATTTAAAAGTGTTATCATATACTACTTATACCGACACTTTTAATATAGTGACATTAAGTCAAAATGTCCTCTATAGTAATGTCATTTAAAGCCTTATGACATTTCTTAATGTTACTATAGCATAAAATAGTCACATCACTGATATCATGAATAATTGTTATAATGACAAAAAAAATATCACTATAAGATTTGTAATGATATTTATACATGCTTTTTTATTATATGTCCTTTAAAATCATTTATCAAGACAATTATAAATGTCTTTCATTTTATTTACAGTGATAATAAAAAATGTCACTAGTGATAGCTTATAAGATTAATTTAAAATGCCTCATTATATAATTTATGACGTCCTCCCCACGCACTAGCCATATTATCTGGGTTAGTAGCCTTCATGATTTACCTCCTCCGTGTTAACCATCGGGCGGGTTGGCTGGGGCTGGAGGCGAGCGAATCGTCTTTTGCCACCATGTTATACTAGTCTATAAGAACATAAAAAATTATCATTACTAATTATTTATGATGACTTTTTGAAATGTCTTCATTTGAGTTTTATAATGACATTCTTACCTAAAGGATATGTTCTATTGTGGTATAAAAAATATCATATATTATTAAATATGTCATCCATTTTTAATATTTACATGATATAATATTCACGCATATAACATATTAACATAAATATAAATAAAAAATTTTAAAATAGAAATTAAAGTGTTAATCAATAATTGTCATTAATTTTGCAAACATTAATGTACAAGGTTGTCAAATTTGTTATCCCAAAAAATATCTATACACCAATCACAAATATACCAAATGCATTTATTTTAAGAATCCGCAAAAAATTAAGTCTTGTAAAGCAAAATATAACCAAACTTATGTTGCATCTTTAGTCTTCAACCATCACATCTTAAACAAAATCTAATATTCTTGTCATATACAAGAAAAATTCATATATTTGTATAAATAAAATAAAATCAAACAACCATAAAATAAAGAGATTAAAAATTTTTATATTATCAAGAAAAGGCTTCATAACTTAAAAGAGGTTAAACATCTACAAATTTTAGTCTATGATATATATCATCAATTTTGACTCTGATATCTTCAGATAATAAACATTAAAATGTCATCTCAATTAAGTTATCCATGATAGGAAATTTTATTTTTTTAATAATACTAATTGGATTAAACAAATACATTAAAAAAAAAGGCAAGAAAAAGCATCCCATGTAGTCTTTGATGATGTAGTATGGATAAAGCCAACGCTGTAATTTGAATGTTGTAGTTTGAATGTTGTCTAAGGGTATTCAGTTTTTGTGTTCATCTTAATATGGTTGCTGTATGCATTGTTACATTCGATAAAATTTACCAAAAGGCGCACCCAAAAATAGGTATTTACCAAAAGGCGTCCCATGATTTCAATGTTACCAAAGGGCGCACATATTTTAGTAAACTTCCTCTTATACCCCTACTGTCAATCAAGTACTGCATGCAATTCTCTTTCCCTTTCTCTTTCTCTTTGTCAATAACGAATTTCGAGATGGACGTACGTACCTTTCTCAAAAAGATGTTCCTTTATATTTTGATAATAATATTATGGAACCTTTCTCAAAACAAAAAAATATTAAAATTAATTAAAATATTTTTATTAAATAAAAACTAAAAGAACATTTCAGCCGCCCACGTTGGGCCTGAAATGATTCCATTTCAGGCCCAACGTGGGCCTGAAATGTTTCCATTTCAGGCCCAACGTGCCCAATATTAAGGGGCTTTTCTCGATTCTTTGTTATTACATTTTAACACCTCGGAGAAGTCCAAATAAATAATGGATAGCAAATTTGAACTCCTTGTAACCTCAGAAATCCACAGGAACTGAAATTTTTACAATCGGAGCTCTCTAGGTCAATCAGTGGCCTTTTGGAATCATTGGGGCCTGAAATGGAAATCTTTCCATTTCAGGCCCGTGGGCCTGAAATCTTTCCATTTCAGGCCCCAATGACTCCAAAAGGCCACTGATTGACCTAGAGAGCTCCGATTGTAAAAATTTCAGTTCCTGTGGATTTCTGAGGTTACAAGGAGTTCAAATTTGCTATCCATTGTTTATTTGGACTTCTCCGAGGTATTAAAATGTAATAATGAAAAACCGAGAAAACATCACGTTGGGCCTGAAATGGGCACGTTGGGCCTGAAATGGAAACATTTCAGGCCCACATTGGGCCTGAAATGGAACCATTTCAGGCCCACGTTGGGCCTGAAATGGAACCATTTCAGGCCCACGTTGGGCCTGAAATGGTTCCATTTCAGTCCCAATGACCCTAAAAGGCCTAATGTGTCAAAATTCACTATTTGACCTAGAGAGCTCCGATTGTAAAAATTTCAGTTCCTGTGGATTTCTGAGGTTACAAGGAGTTCAAATTTGCTATCCATTATTCATTTGGACTTCTACGAGGTATTAAAATGTAATAATGAAGAACCGAGAAGAAATCACACATTAGGTCTTTTAGGGTCATTGGGCCTGAAATGGTTGGACACCTATTGCATTGGTGATATCTAATATATAGATGTTTGGACACCTAAAATATCATCTCCTACCTCTGACCTTTCTATTCATATGAAATTTTCAGAAATCCAGATATGGGAGGTCCATCAGAGAGTTTTGACCAAAACTCACTAATATTTCTAAACTACTCCTATTTGATTGGTGATATCTAATATATAGATGGTTGGACACCTAAAACATCATCTCCTACCTCTAACCTCTCTATTCATATGGAATTTTCAGAAATCCAGATATGGGAGGTCCATCAGTGGGTTTTGGTCAAAACTCACTGATATTTCTAAACTACTCCTATTTCATTGATGATATCTAATATATAGATGTTTGGACACCTAAAACATCATCTCCTACCTCTAACCACTCTATTCATATGGAATTTTCAGAAATCCAGATATGGGAGGTCCATCAGTGGGTTTTGGTCAAAACTCATACCTCTAACCTCTCTATTCATATGGAATTTTCAGAAATCCAGATATGGGAGGTCCATCAGTGGGTTTTGGTCAAAACTCACTGATATTTCTAAACTACTCCTATTTCATTGATGATATCTAATATATAGATGTTTGGACACCTAAAACATCATCTCCTACCTCTAACCTTTCTATTCATATGGAATTTTCAGAAATCCAGATATGGGAGGTCCATCAGTGGGTTTTGGTCAAAACTCAATGATATTTCTAAACTACTCCTATTTGATTGGTGATATCTAATATATAGATGTTTGGACACCTAAAACATCATCTCCTACCTCTAACCTCTCTATTCATATGGAATTTTCAGAAATCCAGATATGGGAGATCCATCAGTGAGTTTTGACCAAAACCCACTGATATTTCTAAACTACTCCTATTTGATTGGTGATATCTAATATATAGATGGTTGGACACCTAAAACATCATCTCCTACCTCTAACCTCTCTATTCATATGGAATTTTCAGAAATCCAGATATGGGAGGTCCATCAGTGGGTTTTGGTCAAAACTCACTGATATTTCTAAACTACTCCTATTTGATTGGTGATATCTAATATATAGATGTTTGGACACCTAAAACATCATCTCCTACCTCTAACCTCTCTATTCATATGTAATTTTCAGAAATCCAGATATGGGAGATCCATCAGTGAGTTTTGACTAAAACCCACTGATATTTCTGAAAACCCACTGAGTTTTGACCAAAACCCACTGATGGACCTCCCATATCTGGATTTCTGAAATTCCATATGAATAGAGAGGTTAGAGGTAGGAGATGATGTTTTAGGTGTCCAACCATCTATATATTAGATATCACCAATCAAATAGGAGTAGTTTAGAAATATCAGTGAGTTTTGACCAAAACCCACTGATGGACCTCCCATATCTGGATTTCTTGAAAATTCCATATGAATAGAGAGGTTAGAGGTAGGAGATGATGTTTTAGGTGTCCAAACATCTATATATTAGATATCACCAATCAAATAGGAGTAGTTTAGAAATATCAGTGGGTTTTGGTCAAAACTCACTGATGGACCTCCCATATCTGGATTTCTGAAAATTCCATATGAATAGAGAGGTTAGAGGTAGGAGATGATGTTTTAGGTGTCCAACCATCTATATATTATATATCACCAATCAAATAGGAGTAGTTTAGAAATATCAGTGAGTTTTGACCAAAACCCACTGATGGACCTCCCATATCTGGATTTCTGAAAATTCCATATGAATAGAGAGGTTAGAGGTAGGAGATGATGTTTTAGGTGTCCAACCATCTATATTTAGATATCACCAATCAAATAGGAGTAGTTTAGAAATATCAGTGGGTTTTTGGTCAAAACTCACTGATGGATCTCCCATATCTGGATTTCTGAAAATTCCATATGAATAGAGAGGTTAGAGGTAGGAGATGATGTTTTAGGTGTCCAAACATCTATATATTAGATATCACCAATCAAATAGGAGTAGTTTAGAAATATCAGTGAGTTTTGACCAAAACCCACTGATGGACCTCCCATATCTGGATTTCTGAAAATTCCATATGAATAGAGAGGTTAGAGGTAGGAGATGATGTTTTAGGTGTCCAAACATCTATATATTAGATATCATCAATCAAATAGGAGTAGTTTAGAAATATCAGTGAGTTTTGACCAAAACCCACTGATGGACCTCCCATATCTGGATTTCTGAAAATTCCATATGAATAGAGAGGTTAGAGGTAGGAGATGATGTTTTAGGTGTCCAACCATCTATATATTAGA
>JAGFNQ010003970.1:0-225241 GCA_024364735.1 Boesenbergia rotunda | reverse complement strand
CAAGAAACGCATGACAAATTACACGATGTGGAATTCTGGAATCATTTGAACCCGGTTCATTTGATACATGCGAATCATGCTTAAAAGGCAAGATGACCAAATTACCCTTTTCCGAAAAGGTAAACCAGTGGGAGAATTGCTTGGTCTAATACATACTGATGTATGTGGACCAATGTCAACTCTTGCACAAGGAGGCTATAGCTACTTCATTACCTTTATCGATGATCACTCACGATTCGGGTATGTGTTCTTAATGAAACACAAATCTGAAGCTTTTGAGAAATTCAAAGAGTTCAGAAGTGAAGTAGAGAAACAGCTTGGCAAAAGTATTAAGATACTTCGATCCGATCGGGGGTGATGAATACTTAAGTCAAGAGTTTCAAGATTATCTTAGGGACAATGGGATATTGTCTCAATGGACTCCGTCATATACACCACAGCATAATGGTGTCTCTGAGAGGCGTACCGAACCTTGATGGACATGGTTAGATCTATGATGAATCATGCAACTCTTCCAAAATCCTTTTGGGGCTATGCGCTTAAGATAGCTGTTTACTTGCTAAACAGAGTCCCGACCAAGGTAAGTCCCTACTACTCCATATGAGACATGGAATAATAAGAAACCTCATTTATCTCACCTAAAGATATGGGGTTGTCCTGCTTATGTAAAGCGGACTGTATCAGACAAATTGGATGCTAAGTCTGATAAATCTCTATTTATTGGATACCCTAAGGAAACGAAAGGTTACCAATTCTATCATCCCTTGGAACAAAAGGTGTTTGTTTCAAGGCATGTTGTATTTCTAGAAAAAGAATTTCTTTTACAAGAAAACAGTGGGAGTAACATTGAACTTGAAGAAGTTCAAGGAACTCCAATAGACATTACAGAGACACCTAGTCTAGACCCACAACCAATAACTCATAATGATGAGCTATCAGTTGAACCTAAAACAACACCACTTCTTCGTAGGTCTAATAGGACACGCAATATTCCAGAGAGATATGGATTTCTTATAAATGAATCAAACGACGTGTTACTCTTAAACGATGATGAACCTATCAGTTATGAAGATGTTCTCAAAAATTCAGAAAGGGATAAATGGCTTGAAGCCATGAAGTCAGAAATGGATTCCATGTACAAAAATCAAGTATGGGACTTGGTTAACCCACCTGAAGGGATTAAGCCCATAGGGTGGAAGTGAGTTTTCAAGAAGAAAACCGACATGGAAGGTAATGTTGTTACCTTTAAAGCTAGATTAGTGGCAAAAGGATATCGTCAGAAACAATAAATTGATTATGACGAAACCTATTCGCCAGTAGCTATGCTTAAATCCATTCGGATGCTCCTGGCCATAGCAGCTCATTATGATTATGAGATATGGCAAATGGATGTGAAAATAGTTTTCCTTAATGGAAATCTGCTTGAGAATGTATACATGATACAACCTGAAGATTTCACATCGGTTGATAAAACTAAAGTATGCAAGCTTCGATGATCCATAATGGACTAAAGCAAGCATCCAGGAGCTGAAATATCCATTTTGATGAGACAATCAAAGAGTTTGATTTCTCACAAAATCCTGACGAACCTTGTGTGTACAAGAAGGTTAGTGGGAGTGCAGTCGTATTCCTAGTGTTATATGTCGATGACATATTACTTATAGGAAACGATATATCAGTCTTACAGTCAGTTTAAATTTGGTTGTCCAAAACTTTCTCCATGAAAGACCTGGGAGAAGCAACCTATATCCTTGGGATTAGAATCTATAGAGATAGATCAAAACGATTGCTTGGTCTTTCGCAGTCTACATATATAGACTGAGTGCTAAAAGGGTTTAGCATGTCGGAATCCAAGAAAGGTTACCTTTCCATCAGTCATGGGATCAACCATTCGAAGTCTATGTGTCCGCGCACAGAAAAATAGAGGATTTGCATGAATAAGATTCCTTATGCATCCGCGATAGGATCTATCATGTATACTATGTTATGTACTAGGCCCAATGTATCGTATGCTCTGAGCGTCACAAGCAGATACCAGTCTGATCCAGGAATGGATCATTGGGCGGCTGTCAAGACAATCCTTAAGTACTTAAGAAGAACTAAGGATGTGTTCCTAATATATGGAGAAGGTGATATGGTAATACGTGGGTATACAGATACCAGTTTCCAGACAGATAAGGATGACTCCAAATCTCAGTCTGGATACGTATTTATTTTGAATGGAGGCGCAATAAGTTGGAAGAGTTCCAAGCAAGACACTGTAGCGGATTCTACCAAGGAAGCGGAATACTTTACAGCTTCGGAAGCAGCAAAGGAAGCAGTCTGGATCAAGAAGTTTGTCTCAGAACTTGGTGTGGTTCCAACTATTGATGAAGCAATACCGGTTTATTGCGACAACAATGGAGCTATTGCACAAGCAAAGGAATCAAGGTCTCATCAATGATCCAAACATGTGCTTCGCCGCTATCATCTGATCAGAGAGATTATATGTAGGAATGATATACAAATTGAGAAAATTCTCACTGAAAGTAATTTAGCGGATCCTTTAATTAAGGCCTTGCCTCAAAGCAAGTTTGAGGGTCATATTAGAGCCTGTGGTATTGGATACCGTAGCGATTGGCATTAGGCCAAGTGGGAGTTTGTTAGTGATATGAGAAAAGTGTCCTAAGGCAATCTCCTTATGATTGTAATCATTTATTTTAATAAATGAATGTTCACTATTTGAGTATACATGTTTATGTATTTGGTTGAGATCTTAAACTCATTTACTGAATGTCCGCAATACAAGTCACAGCATGAGAGAATTTATGACGAATTCATAACTAGTGATTATCTCTACATGTGCAATTGTGAAGTATTGAAATTGTCCCTAGTCGATGAATTGATAAATACGGACACTATCAATTCTGTTGAGACTAGCATGGGTTATTCTATAATCAGCTGATTCTCACTGGCTGGTGACATTGGGATGTCCGGAGATAAACATGAATGCTAGTTAAGAGAACTAGTTCATTGGAGTGACTGGCTGTAAAACTTCATATGGTAGTCTACATATAGAAATGTCAATGAAGTTCTTACTGTAGCTTAAGTGTGATGTTCCTTTGACTTGCGGTGTTCAAGTCATCTTGGTCTTGGAGACTTATACTTTGACATCTTAAGCAAGCATCTCCAAGGAGGTGTGGACCCAGGATGATTGGGTATAAGACGAAGTGCCCGAAGATGTTTGAACAGCTACCATGGATTCACCACTCCTTGCGAGGAGATGTATACCGAAGGCCTATCGTCGGATTGTTACTTGAAGCCTCTGGCCAGAGCATGACATGTTCAGAGTATGAATCTCTTAAATACATGAGAGTAATTAGAATCCGTAGGACGAGAAAACGTTACTTGGGCTAGGTGTGGCGTAGTCAGCCTAGTGGGGACTGACTCACATAGACCATGTCCTGAACCAAGTGGGTATAAGATGGTGAAGGGAATGGGGCACGATTCATTATAGTTGCTGAAGGGTTTCAGAATTGTTTCTGAGGTCAACCGTTGATCTTTCGATTAATTGGGGATCATGATGTACTACTAGGTGCCACTCATGATCATTCTATAATTGGTTAATTATAGACGGCAAACATAAATTGAAAGCCTATTTAGTCACATGCACTACGAGTAATCCAAGGGATTTAAAACGAGTTGAAAATTAGATTTTCCAATCAAGAGAGATTAGGTTTGGTTGAGCCAAACGATAAGTCGAATCTGAATTTTTCAGAGACGCATCGGAAGCGTAAAATGGCTAAGTCTTTTGAAGACTTAATAGATGAATTAAATGAGTTTAATTCATTGGGGTGTGGCCTGGATAGGCCGGCCACAACAAAGGGAGGGAACCAAATTGTTTGGTTCAATTTATAAAATAAATCAAGTGTGGTTTGTTTTATAAAATTATGGATGATATAAATTTTTTTTATATAAACCAAGGTTTGGTTTATTTTTTATGGAAATTAAAATGAACCATGGATTGGTTTATTTTATTTTATAAAATCAATCATGGATTGATTTACCATGATAAAGAAATTTATATAACATTTATTTTTCATGGAAATTAAAATAAACCTTGGATTGGTTTATTTTATTTTATAAAATCAATCATGGATTGATTTACCATGATAAAGAAATTTATATAAAGAAATTTATATAAAGAAATTTCTTATGAAAATTTATTCCATAAGAAAAAGAGACTTGTTTGATTTTTATCATGAATTAAAATATGATATTAACCATGATATAAAATCAAGACTTGGCATGATGGAATAAGTCATAGAAAATTTATATGATAAATTTCTTATGAAAATTTATTCCATAAGAAAAAGGAGACTTGGCGATTGAGAGGCCACTATATAAAGGACCCAAGGCAAGGCTTGGAATTCATTCGAAATAATCCAAGTATTCTTGCTTGGGCTCTCTCCCTCTCCTCCCTTCTTTCTCTTGGCGGCCTCTCCCTTCTTCTCCCTTCTTCTTGCCGTGAGCACAAGGAGAAGCACCGAGGCGACGAAGTTCTTCCGTTGAGACGATCTTCCTCTACGGCCATCATCACCTTGGGATTGGGCGCAAGTCATCTTCCTCCTCCTCGCCGGAATTGTGATTCCGGCCAACCTTGGTGGTGAGTTTTTCCGATATGATTACTTCTCTCATGGTTTCTTGTCGCGTTCTCGGAGAATCTAGTAGTTCTCGAGAACACGAAACTCGTGGCTTTGCGAAGTCATCCCGAAGATACTCGGCGTGGGCGTGAATAGAGGCGGAGCTTCCGAGGGACGTTTACGGTTGGATCTCGTCCCTTTCTTCGAGTTACGCGAGGTAACAAGTAAATTAGTTTACATTTCTGCAAAATTTTAAATATATGATCATGTCTACACAACATAAGGTTGCATGCTTAGATGTGTGGTTATATAATTTGAGAAATTATTTATGTAAACCTTCCGCTGCACGTAATTAATTTTAAAAATTACGAACCCGCACCCATGTCAACATGCACTCGGTCCCAACATGTTGCCTCTCTCCTTTGAGGCGTTCTGAGTTGCAGAAACTCATTCCTTCAGTCCTGTATCCAGGGTTAGCCCAAAACAACACAAAGCAATCAAGTATTAGGTTTATACAACCTTAGCTGTCTTGGTTCTGACTTTGGGTCTCCAAAATAAAGCCCTAGGTCGAACCGACGCCTACTGTTCCCTCGACGTGGAACGCGTCCTCACCTACTCCTCTCGGGAGAATTTACCTGTTGCCAACCGGCTCCTCCGGTTGGACTTTTGCCCAGCAGTCCTTCGCCAGGTGCCTAGCTGTCCTTTGCCAAGTCTTCAGTTCCAGGCAGTCCTTCGCCTAGTGCCCTGCAGTCCTTCGCCTGGTGCCCAACAGTCCTTCGCCAGGTGTTTGACTCCTAGCAGCCCTTCGCTAGGTGCCCAGCAGCCCTTCACTGGGTCATAGGGTTCCGATGCCTAGCAATCCTTCGCTAGGTGCCTAGCAGTCCTTCGCTAGGACTTTAATCTGCACACTCAAGTAGTATGTTAGATAAACATAACATCTTAACTTTTGAACCCTTTTTTCATTATCAAAACACAGGTTTGACTTGGGTGCTGTCTGCACCAACAGATTCACCTACAGTACCACCTGCAGCGTCCACCCCGATCCAGCCTATGGTTCCATCTATGGTCCCTATTCCTATATTCCCCACTGTGCCCCCTACGGTATCTACTCCTACAGCTGGCGTCATATGTTGGTGCCGGAAGCACCAAAGTCAAACCTTTGTTTTTGATAATGGCAAAGGGTTCCAAATTTAAGATTTGGTTGTGATCTAACAAGTTGATTAAGTGTGCAGTAAAGTCCTAGGTACACTAGGCACTAAGTCCTGGTTTATTTGAATTGGGCACTAAGTCCTGACCTAAAGTTGGGTAATAAGATCTGGTGAGTGAAGCTGAGCACTAAGACCTAGTGAGTGAAGTTAGGCACTAAGACCTGGTCGAGGACTAGGCACTGAAGAGTTGGTGAGTGAAGCTGGGCACTAAGACCTGGTCGAGAACTGGGCAATGAAGACTGTTAGTAATATGAGAGAAGTGTCCTAAGGCAATCGTCTTATGATTGTAATCATTTACTTTAATAAATGAATATTCACTATTTGAGTATACATGTTCATGTATTTGATTGAGATCTTAAACTCCTTTACTGAATGTCCGCAATACAATTCACAGCATAAGAGAATTTGTGATGAATTCACAACTAGTGATTATCTATACATGTGCAATTGTGAAATATTGAAATTGTCCCTAGTCGATGAATTGATAAATACGGACACCATCAATTCTGTGGAGACTAGCATGGGTTATTCTCTAATCAGCTGATTCTCACTGGCTGGTGACATTGGGATGTCCGGAGCTAACATGAATGCTAGTTAAGAGAACTAGTTCATTGGAGTGACTAGCTATAAAACTTCATATGGTAGTCTACATATAGAAATGTCAATGAAGTTCTTACTGCAGCTTAAGTGTGATATTCCTTTGACTTGCGGTGTTCAAGTCATCTTGGTCTTGGAGACTTATACTTTGACATCTTAAGCAAGCATCTCCAAGGAGGTGTGGACCCAGGATGATTGGGTATAAGCCGAAGTGCCCGAAGATGTTTGAACAGCCTACAAAGGATTCACCACTCCTTGTGAGGAGATGTATACCCAAGGCCTATCGTCGGATTCTTACTTGAAGCCTCTGGCCAGAGCATGACATGTTCAGAGTATGAATCTCTTAAATACATGAGAGTAATTAGAATCCGTAGGATGAGAAAACGTTACTTGGGCAAGGTGTGACGTAGTCAGCCTAGTGGGGACTGAATCACATAGACCATGTCCTGAACCAAGTGGGTATAAGATGGTGAAGGGAATGGGGCACAATTCATTATAGCTGATGAAGGATTTCAGAATTATTTCTGAGGTCAACCGTTAATCTTTCGATTAATTGGGGATCATGATGTACTACTAGGTGCCACTCATGATCGTTCTATAATTGGTTAATTATAGAGGGCCAACATAAATCGAAAGCCTATTTAGTCACACGCACTACAAGTGATCCGAGGGATTTAAAACGAGTTGAAAATTGGATTTTCCGATCAAGAGAGATAAGTCGAATCTGAATTTTTCAGAGACGCATCGGAAGCATAAAATGGCTAAGTCTTTTGAACACTTATTGGACGAATTAAATGAGTTTAATTCGTACGATTTCGGCTTGGGTTTGGCCGGCCAAAGAAGGTCCCCACCCTCTTTGTTTGGCCGGCCACAATAAAAGGGGAGAACCAAATTGTTTGGTTCAAATTATAAAATAAACCGCGCGTGGTTTGTTTTATAAAATTATGGATAAAGAAATTTATATAAAGAAATTTATATAAAGAGATTTATTTTTCATGGAAATTAAAATGAACCTTGGATTGGTTTATTTTATTTTATAAAATCAATAAAGGATTGATTTACCATGATAAAGAAATTTATATAAAGAAATTTATATAAAGAAATTTCTTTCCATAATAAAAGGGGAGACATGGTTATTTTTATTATAAATTAAGTTATAATATAAACTTGGCATAATGGAATAATTCATAGAAAAATTTATAAGATAAATTTCTTATGAAAATTTATTCCGTTAAAAGGAGACTTGGCGATTAAGAGGCTACTATATAAAGGTACCAAGGCAAGGCTTGGAAATTAATCCAAGAGATCAAGGATTCTTGCCTAGCCTCTCTCCCTCTCCCTCTTCTAGTGTCGCCGGCCCTAGAGCCCTTCCCCTTGCCGTGAGCTTCCACCACCAAGAAGAGGCCAAAGAAGAAGAAGAAGCGGGCGCGACTCCTTCCTTCCTCCCGGAATTTTGATTCCGTTCTTCGTTTAGTGGTTAGTCTTTCCATCTCCCTCTTGGTATTCTTGTCGTGCCTTTGGAGAATCTAGTAGTTCTTGTCGGCACAAAACTCGTGGCTTTGCGAAGTCATCCCGAAGAATACTCGGCGTGGACGCGAATAGAGGCGGAGCTTCCAAGGGACGCTACGGTTGGATCTCGTCCCTTTCTTCAAGTTACGCGAGGTATTAAGTAAATTAGTTTACTTTCTGCAAAATTTTAAATGTATGATCATGTCTCCACAACATAAGGTTGCATGCTAGATACGTGGTTAAAATAATTTGAGAAATTATTTATGCTAAACCTTCCGCTGCACGTAATTAAATTTTAAAATTACGAACCCGTATCCATGTCAACATGCACTCGGTCCCAACAATGGTATCAGAGCCGGTTAGTGTTCGACATAATCATATAATTGTTTTGCAGAAAACTTTGTCATGATCTCAATTTTGGAAAATTTTCCAATTATGGAAACATTCCAATTATGATAAATTTTAGATTTAGGAATTTCAAAGTTTGGAAATCCTCAAGAAATTTCGCAAACTTTTGAAATATCCTAGTTTCTGAAATTTTATGATAATTGTGAAAACTTCCCATTTTTGAAAACTTTCTAATTTGAAATTTCCTATATTGGAAATTTTCCAATTTTGGAAATATGTAAGTTTTCTTTGTACCAGAAACTTACAATTATTCTGAAAACCTATTATGAAATCTCGTAATTTTGGGCACTTTCTTTCAAAAAAGTCTAGACAAATTTATGGATTATTAATTAACAATTAAATTCGAATTAGTTTTAAATTATTAACAAAATTCTTTATTTTGGATTGAGCCTCGGGGAGCCGTCCAATTTAAAATTAGTAGTTGTAATTTAATTTTTTATTTTGAATAAAATTGTCATGTTTAATTTGGTTACGCCTCGGGGAGCGGACCAAATTAGATTTACAACAAATTCCTTTTTTTTGTGTATCTGAGCCTCGGGGAGCCACTCAAAGAAAATAATTTGTTGAAATTAATAAATCCATAAATAAAATATGTAATCAAATCTTGGAAATTTTGAGGTGATTCTAAAACGATAATTTCCTTATTTGATTTAAGAGGTGATGCTCTTACATATTGTTGTCTCCAAAATTAATTAGGAAAATGGTTTCCTATAGAGTTTTCTTAAATTAGATTTTCATGAAAATAATATGTGGTTGAATTAAGGGAATCTGTCTCTTAATTTAATAAGATTTGATTTAGAGAAATCAATGTCTTAAACATATTATTTCCGAAATTGATTATGACAATTTAGGAAATTGTTTCCCAAAACAATTCCTTCAATAAAGTATGAAATTAGAATTAGGAAATCCAGTTCCTAATTCAATTAATGAGACTTGATAAATTAAGTCACATACATACTTTATTAAGGAAATCGTTAGTACATGACATAATTATATGTCATGAATGTGCTTAGAAAAGAAAGGATGAGACCCAAAACCCCTTACAAAATATTAAGGCCAACACCTTCCATTAATATGGTTAGAACCGGAGTTTTGTTTCTCGTTTGGGTTGATGGACACATCCATCCCCGACTTGAACCTCAACATGTTCAAAGCATGGAATTAGTTTATGATTAATATAGTTGGAGTCAAAGGTCAATCCTTAGTTTTGGTATTTGGACACATCCAAGCCTGACTAAACGGTTGAATGAGCTCCAACCATATTAAAACTATTTCTTGATTAATGGGTCAGCCTTAAGCTTGGAGCATCGATTTGTTGTGCCACAGCCAAGGTCGATGTAAAGAGAGGTGCAGTTGGGTGCTATGTATATTATTGCATACTTGTTAATGACTTAACAACCCAATGATTTATGCAAACATTCAATTAGTTGATAGCATAAAGTGATAGTTACATATATGTGATATGTAATCGGTATAATTACCTACCTTCATAGCTAAAAATAACTTGATGGCCACAGCCATGGTTGTTCTTATCTATGGTTGGATATCAACCTATTTGGAGATGTTCCTACGATCTCCCGAATTGATAAAAAGGGTTATTCAATTTGAAAAATAAATAGGATTTAATTAATGTATGTTGATGCATTCTTTATCATTCTTCTCACATAAGCTCAATTTGTATTTCTAGGATAATCACTCGATCATGTCTTCTCTGAATTTGCGTTCTATTTTGGACACCAATAAGCTGACTGGGCCAAACTTCATGGACTGGCTTCGAAACCTGAGGATAGTCCTCAAGATAGAAAAGCTTGCTTATGTCCTTGAAGATCAACTTCCCAACCGTCCTCCAGATGATGCAACTCCAGACCAGTTAGTGGCCTATCAGAAACATGTGACCGATTCTGAACTTGCAAGTTGCATCATGCTAGCCACTATGGTACCTGAGCTGCAAAAGCAGCATGAGCATATGGATGCTTATACCATCATCTTCCATCTTCATGAGTTATTTGACGAGCAGGCGAGATCCGAAAGGTTCAAGGTCTCCAGACTCCTCTTCACCTCTAAGATGCAGGAAGGCACTTCTGTCTCACAGTTTGTGTTGAAGATGTTGGGGTACATTGAGTGACTAGGCACACTCGGTTTTGCAATGGATCATGAACTAAGTATTGACATAATTCTGCATTGTTTGCCCAAAAGTTATTCACAATTCGTGATGAACTATCGGATGAACAAGCGGGAGACTACCATTCCTGAGTTGCTCAACTTCCTGAAGACTATAGAGCCTTCTGTAAAGCAGGATCAGAAGACGGTACTGTTAGTTGGTTCCTCGAAGAAAGGTTCTAAGAGGAAGGCCAAAGAACAGAATAAAGGAAAGAAGAAAAAGGCCAAAATGACTGAAAAGACACCAAAAGACACTTGCCATCACTGCGGCAAGGAGGGTCACTGGCGAAGAAATTGCAAGGTTTATCTTGAGTACTTGAAGAAGAAGGCATCCGATGCCTCATCCTCTTCAGGTATCTTCGTTATTGAATGTCACTCTATTTCCTCAAACACCTGGGTACTTGATACTGGGTGTAGCTCACATATATGTAATGACATACAGGGGCTAAGGAATAGAAGAAGACTCGTCAAGGGAGAAGTGAATTTGCGAGTTGGAAATGGAGCAAAGATTGCTGCTGTTGTCATCGGAACATATTTGCTAAAGCTCCCTACTGGACGTGTCTTAGAATTGGATAATTGTTATTTTTTCCTTCGTTAATAAAGAACATTGTATCTATTTCATGTTTGAATGAAAAGGGTTATCTTTTAACTTTTAGTAACAATTGTTGTTACATAACTTTAAATGGTGTTCTTTATGGGACCGGAACTTTGTGCAATGGTATCTACACGTTAGATTTATCCGGTGACGTTTTCAATATCGAAGTTAGCAACAAACGTGCTCGAATAGATAATCGAATAGACTCCTATACGTGGCATTGTCGTCTTGGCCATGTAAGCAAGAAACGCATGACCAAATTACACCGATGTGGAATTCTGGAATCATTTGAACCCGGTTCATTTGATACATGCGAATCATGCTTAAAAGGCAAGATGACCAAATTACCCTTTTTCGGAAAAGGTAATCTATTGGGAGAATTGTTTGGTCTAATACATACTGATGTATGTGGACCAATGTCAACTCTTGCACAAGGAGGCTATAGCTACTTCATTACCTTTATCGATGATCACTCACGATTCGGGTATGTGTTCTTAATGAAACACAAATCTAAGCTTTTAAGAAATTCAAAGAGTTTAGAAATGAAGTAGAGAAACAGCTTGACAAAAGTACTAAGATACTTCGATCCGATCGGGGTGGTGAATACTTATGTCAAGAGTTTCAAGATTATCTTAGGGACAATGGGATATTATCTCAATGGACTCCGCCGTATACACCACAGCATAATGGTGTATCTGAGAGGCGTAACCGAACCTTGATGGACATGGTTAAATCCATGATGAATCATGCAACTCTTCCAAAATCCTTTTGGGGCTATGCACTTAAGACAGTTGTTTACTTGCTAAACAGAGTCCCGACCAAGGTAGTCTCTACTACTCCATACGAGACGTGGAATAGTAAGAAACCTCACTTAACTCACCTTAAGATATGGGGATGTCCTGCTTATGTGAAGCGGACCGTATCAGACAAATTGGATGCTAAGTCTGATAAATGTCTATTTATTGGATACCCTAAGGAAACAAAGGGTTACCAATTCTATCATCCCTTGGAACAAAAGGTGTTTGTTTCAAGGCATGCTGTATTTCTGGAAAAAGAATTTTCTTTTACAAGAAAATAGTGGGAGTGGCATTGAACTTGATGAAGTTCAAGAAACTCCAATAGACATTACAGAGACACCTAGTATAGACCCACAACCAATAACTCATAATGATGAGCTATCAGTTGAACCTAAAACAACACCACCTCTTCGTAGGTCTGATAGGACACGCAATATTCCAGAGAGATACGGATTTCTCATTAGTGAATCGAACGACGTGTTACTCATAAGCGATGACGAACCTATCAGTTATGAAGATGTTCTGAAAAGTTCAGAAAGGGACAAATGGCTTGAAGCCATGAAGTCGGAAATGGATTCCATGTACGAAAATCAAGTATGGGACTTGGTTAACCCACCTAAAGGGATTAAGCCCATAGGGTGCAAGTGGGTTTTCAAGAAGAAAACCGACATGGAAGATAATGTTGTTACCTTTAAGGCTAGATTAGTGGCAAAAGGATATCGTCAGAAACAAGGAATTGATTATGACGAAACCTATTCGCCTGTAGCTATGCTTAAATCCATTCGGATGCTCCTGGCCATAGCAGCTCATTATGATTATGAGATATGGCAAATGGATGTGAAAACAACTTTCCTTAATGGAAACCTGCTTGAGGATGTATACATGATACAACCTGAAGGTTTCACATCGGTTGATAAAACCAAAATATGCAAGCTTCGACGATCCATATATGGACTGAAGCAAGCATCCAGGAGCTGGAACATCCGTTTTGATGAGACAATCAAAGAGTTTGATTTCTCACAAAATCCTGACGAACCTTGTGTGTACAAGTACAAGAAGGTTAGTGGGAGTGCAGTCGTATTCTTAGTACTATATGTCGATGACATATTACTTATAGGAAACGATATATCAGTCTTACAGTCGGTTAAAATTTAGTTGTCCAAAACTTTCTCCATGAAAGACCTGGGAGAAGCAACCTATATCCTTGGGATTAGAATCTATAGAGATAGATCAAAACGGTTGCTTGGTCTTTCGCAGTCTACATATATAGAGCGAGTGCTAAAAAGGTTTAGCATGTCAGAATCCAAGAAAGGTTACCTTCCCATCAGGCATGGGATCAACCTTTCAAAGTCTATGTGTCCGCGCACAGAAGACGAGAGGATTTGCATGAATAAGATTCCTTATCCATCCGCGATAGGATATATCATGTATGCTATGTTATGTACTGGCCCGATATATCGTACGCTCTGAGCGTCACGAGCAGATACCAGTCTGATCCAGGAATGGATCATTGGGCGGCTGTCAAGACAATCCTTAAGTACTTAAGAAGAACTAAGGATGTGTTCCTAATATATGGAGAAGGAGATATGGTAATACGTGGGTATACAGCTGCCAGTTTCCAGACAGATAAGGATGACTCCAAATCTCAGTCTGGATACGTATTTACTTTGAATGGAGGCGCAATAAGCTGGAAGAGTTCCAAGCAAGATACTGTAGCGGATTCTACCACAGAAGCGGAATATATTGCGGCTTCGGAAGCAGCAAAAGAAGCAGTCTGGATCAAGAAGTTTGTCTCGGAACTTGGTGTGGTTCCAACCATTGATGAAGCAATACCGGTTTACTGCGACAACAATGGAGCTATTGCACAAGCAAAGGAACCAAGGTCTCAACAGTGATCCAAACACGTGCTTCGCCGCTATCATCTGATCAGAGAGATTATAAGTAGGAATGATATACAAATTGAGAAAATTCCCACTAAAAGGAATTTAGCGGATCCTTTAATTAAGGCATTGCCTCAAAACAAGTTTGAGGGTCATGTTAGAGTCTGTGGTATTGGATACCGTAGCGATTGGCATTAGGCCAAGTGGGAGTTTGTTAGTAATATGAGAGAAGTATCCTAAGGCAATCGCCTTATGATTGTAATCATTTACTTTAATAAATGAATATTCACTATTTGAGTATACATGTTCATGTATTTGATTGAGATCTAAAACTCATTTACTAAATGTCCGCAATACAATTCACAGCATGAGAGAATTTGTGATGAATTCACAACTAGTGATTATCTCTACATGTGCAATTGTGAAGTATTGAAATTGTCCCTAGTCGATGAATTGATAAATACGGACACCATCAATTCTGTGGAGACTAGCATGGGTTATTCTCTAATCAGCTGATTCTCACTGGCTGGTGACATTGGGATGTCCGGAGATAAACATGAATGCTAGTTAAGGGAACTAGTTCATTGGAGTGACTAGCTGTAAAACTTCATATGGTAATCTGCATATAGATATGTCAATGAAAGTTCTTGGGCTAGGTGTGACGAAGTCAGCCTAGTGAGGACTGACACACATAGACCATGTCCTGAACCAGGTGAGTATAAGATGGTGAAGGGAATGAGGCGCGATTCATTAATGCTGCTGAAGGATTTCAGAATTATTTCTGAGGTCAACCGTTGATCTTTCGATTAATTGGGGATCATGATGTACTACTAGGTGCCACTCATGATCGTTCTATAATTGGTTAATTATAGACGACCAACATAAATCGAAAGCCTATTTAGTCACACGCACTACGAGTGATCCGAGCGATTTAAAACGAGTTAAAAATTAGATTTTTCGATCAAGAGAGATAAGTCGAATCTGAATTTTTCAGAGACGCATCGGAAGCATAAAATGGCTAAGTCTTTTGAAGACTTATTGGACGAATTAAATGAGTTTAATTCGTACGGTTTCGGCTTGGGTTTGGCCGGCCAAAGAGGGTCCCCACCCTCTTTGTTTGGCCGGCCACAATAAAAGGGGAGAACCAAATTGTTTGGTTCAAATTATAAAATAAACCGCGCATGGTTTATTTTATAAAATTATGGATAAAGAAATTTATATAAAGATATTTATATAAAGAAATTTATTTTTCATGGAAATTAAAATGAATCTTGGATTGGTTTATTTTATTTTATAAAATCAATAAAGGATTGATTTACCATGATAAAGAAATTTATATAAAGAAATTTCTTTCCATAATAAAAGGGGAGACATGGTTGTTTTTATTATAAATTAAGTTATAATAAAAACTTAGCATAATGGAATAATTCATAGAAAAATTTATAAGATAAATTTCTTATGAAAATTTATTCCGTTAAAAGGATACTTGGCGATTAAGAGGCTACTATATAAAGGTACCAAGGCAAGGCTTGGAAATTAATCCAAGAGATCAAGGATTCTTGCCTAGCCTCTCTCCCTCTCCCTCTCCCTCTTCTAGTGTCGTCGGCCGTAGAGCCCTTCCCCTTGCCGTGAGCTTCCACCACCAAGAAGAGGCCGAAGAAGAAGAAGAAGTGGGCGCGACTCCTTCCTTCCTCCCGGAATCTTGATTCCGTTCTTCATTTAGTGGTTAGTCTTTCCATCTCTCTCTTGGTATTCTTGTCGTGCCTTTGGAGAATCTAGTAGTTCTTGTCGGCACGAAACTCGTGGCTTTGCGAAGTCATCCCGAAGAAAACTCGGCGTGGACGCGAATAGAGGCGGAGCTTCCAAGGGACGCTACGGTTGGATCTCGTCCCTTTCTTCGAGTTACGCGAGGTATTAAGTAAATTAGTTTACTTTCTGCAAAATTTTAAATGTATGATCATGTCTCCACAACATAAGGTTGCATGCTAGATACGTGGTTAAAATAATTTAAGAAATTATTTATGCTAAAGCTTCCGCTGCACGTAATTAAATTTTAAAATTACGAACCCGTATCCATGTCAACATGCACCCGGTCCCAACAAAGACTTGTTGAGTGAAGCTGGGAAAAAGTCCAATCGGAGGAGCCGGTTGGCAAAAAAGGTAAATTCTCGTGAGAGGAGTAGCTGAGGACGCGTTCTTCGTAGAGGGAACATTAGGTGTCAGTTTGACCTAGGGTTCCATTTGGGAGACCCAAAGTCAGAACCAAGACAGCTAAGGTTGTTAACAATGGTCTAAACTTATTATTTTATTTGCTTCTTGTGTTTTGGAATTAATCTTGGTTGCAGGAAATGAAGGGATGGTGTTTCTGCAGCTCAGGCGCCTCAATGGAGTGAGGCGCCCCACTGGGCTAGGCGCCTGTATTGATACAGGCGCCCGTATTGATACAAGCACCCCAGTGCAGGGCTATTTCAAAGCCATCGAAACAAACTGCCACGAAGCCTATGGACCATGTCAAGCTAGGCGCCTGTGTTCATACAGGCGCCCCAGTCAGCTCAGGCGCCTCATTGAAGTGGATAAGCGCTGACTGAGCCTGCGGATTAGAGTTTACGCAGGAGAGGCCACGTGTCAGGCGCCCCCTTCAATACAGGCGCCCAGGAGTCGACTATAAAAGGGGGTTCACCCCCAAGGCTTCAAGACAACTCGCTCATTATGCTCTCAACACTTTCGTTCAAGCGCTATGCTCCGACAAGCTCCGTACTCGAGATTCAAGCGCCGACGATGACCGTGGCTCCGAACTTCCATCCATTCCGGTCGTCGGTAATATTTAATTCAGTAAAGTGTTGTAATCTCTTTTTCAATTCTATATTTTGTAATACAACTTGCAAACACTCTTTCGAATATAGAATTGCCCATCGTAAACGGTCAAGGACCGTGGGCCTTGGAGTAGGAGCCGACTGCGACTCCAAACCAAGTAAAAAAGAAAAATTGTTAGCGATTGCTTTTGTGTTTTCCGCTGCGCATTTCTCTTAAATTGTCCGAAAAGTTTTTAGATCGATATTCACCCCCCACCCCCTCTATCGATTTACTCCGATCCAACAAGTGGTATCAGAGCAGGTGGCTCAAACTTGGTGCAACCACCAGTTTGAGATTTTTTTTTCGGATTTATGATTTTTTTATTCTTATCGCTCGAATTTTCTCGTTAATCGAGGTTGGTGTAACACCACTCGATCTTTTCCATTATTATTAATTTCGTCCCGTACTACTAATCCAAGACTCAGTCTTGGAACATGTTTTGTTTGGCTTTTCCTTTTCAGTAAATCCTAATGGTCATGCAAGAGGGATACAACACTGCCAGACCTCCTCTTTTCAGTGGAGAAGATTTCTCCTACTGGAAAAGCAGGATGGAAGTTCACCTGAAAACTCAGGTGGACATGTGGATAATCATCCAGTCTTGGCTGGAAATTCCCAAGAACACAGAAGGAGTGGCGCAACATTATACTGAATGGGACGCCTCGCTAAAGAAGAAAATCGAGGCCGATGCAAAGGCAACCCAGACTTTACAATGCGGCTTAACCAAGGAGGAGCTGAACTGGGTGGGACCCTTCAACAGCGTGAAGGAGCTTTGGAACAAACTGATCGAGCTGTACGAAGGCACTTCCGACACGAGGATCAACAAAAGAGATCTGTTGCTGAACAGACTCTACACGATCAAGATGCACGACGGTGAGACTGCAGCTCAGCTTCACGCCAGAATCTAGGAGTTGATGAATGGACTGCACATGATAGGTCACAAGGTCGAGAACCGTGACCTAATCAGGTATACTCTAAACGCGTTCCCAAGGAATACACTGTGGGCATCCATGTAGATGCCTATAAGGTTTCCAAGGACCTTTCTAAAATTAAATTAGATGAACTTTTTTCTAAATTAGAATTTCATGAACCGACTAACGCTACTATGGTCGAGAAGAGTATTGCTTTCATTGTAGGAAAACCACAAGGAAAAGCCCCCAAGAAAAAGCCTCAACCAGTACCAGAGTCCGACTCATACTCGAATTCAGAAGATAGTGAAGGGGATCGACCCAAGCTGGTTCGGCTAGCTCGAGATTACTACAAGGAACTCAAGTACCAAACGAGCAAAAAGAAAGCAAGCCGAAGAAAGGAAGATCTAGCAAAACCTTCAACAAGCTCAAAGAGCAAGACTAATGTCACCTACTATGAATGCAACAAAAAGGAGCATTTCAAGTCAGAGTGCCCCAATCTGAAGGAAACAAAGAAGGCGCAAAGAAAGAAGGCTCTCCAAGCCACTGGGATGAATCCTCCTCCGAAGAAGAAGAAGAATTCTCGCACGTGAATCTTCTCGCCCTAACCGCCTCGGAAGACGTCGACACCAGATCGGAATCGGAATCGGAACCAGACGACGAAAGACTCACAATATCGGAAAACGGGCAAATAACAGTAAGTGGTTACTCAGAATATGAACTTTCAAAATTAATTTCTTATTTATCTCGCAACTTGGCGAAAGCCAAAATACGGGTTGAGTCCCTCCGACAGGAAGTAAAACTCCTGAAAGAGGAAGTCAACTCGAGGTCATTGACTGAGCCAGTTCAGGAAGGAAGTTTAACTCAAGTCCAAAAACTTGAGAAAGAGAATTCCTCCCTGAAGACTCAAGTCAAAGAGTTCAGAGTTGCCTTAGAACGGTTCACTTCGGGTTCCAAGGGTCTT
Source organism: Boesenbergia rotunda (assembly GCA_024364735.1). Lineage (NCBI taxonomy): Eukaryota > Viridiplantae > Streptophyta > Magnoliopsida > Zingiberales > Zingiberaceae > Boesenbergia > Boesenbergia rotunda. The sequence goes on along the minus strand of JAGFNQ010003970.1, from coordinate 206,743 downwards.
GACATGATCCTTGGAAAGCAGAAGTCCGTTCTTAACTGATCCGGACTCGGTTATCGAACCAAGTCAAGACAACGCTCTTATTATGTTGTATTGAACCAACCTAGAACCCAAGTCCAAGCATGGGTCCCCAAGCTCTGTTTGAACAAACAAGCTGGACCAAACTAGTATTGGATCCCTAAGGACAAGATTCACATCTTGCCTAACCATTATCAAGGCTATAGTTCAGGGGGAGCCAATATAAAAACCATATTTATAATTAGATAATTTCTTTTGTTAATTGCATTCTTGATTGTTTATTTTTGTAATTTTTTATCATGCTTAGATTTAGGACTGGTTAGTTTAAGGACAAAACGATTTATTTGAAACTTGAACAACCTAGTATTGGGTGGAGGTAAGATGGTAGTACGTTAGGGAAACCCTTCTAATAAGGTCAAGTATGTTCTACTTGGTATGTTTATTCTGGTGGAACTAGCCGAAGCTACCGATCCAAGACCCAAACTAGTTAGACCAGAATTTCTCAAAAAGTAATTTTCAAAATGAAATTTCGTTAAAAGGCTTTGTCAAGGAAAGGGTTGATGATCCAATAAGGCTACGGCCAAAGAAGGCATTGTGCCTCGCCAAGACCTGGAAGCCAATTTTCGAAATTCAAATTCAATTTACTACTTATTAAATTTGAATCTAACACAAATTTCAATTAATCTTAGATTCAACACATTTTTCAAAATCAATAAACTTAAACTTTATAAAAGTTTCAAAATTAATTAAATTCTTTCAAAATTAACCATGTTTTTCAAAATTAAAATATTTATCTCACAAAACCCATAAGGTTAACATGGTTGATCACGTAGAACTGGGTGAGATATCTAGGACCTAAGAGTATAAGTCACTATCCTTTTAAATGAAAATCAAAGTGCTTTCAAAAGTTATTCAAAATTATCTCTATTTCTCAAATTAATTCAGTTTACTCTAATTTTTTTTAATTTCATGTTTTAAATAGAGTCTAGGGCTTGTTTGATTTAGTTATTGATTAATCAAACAAAGTCAACTAAGTCAAACCTGGTCAACATAGTCAATCCTAGTCAACATAGTCAACCCTGGTCAATGGTCAAACCTAGGTTAGCTCGGGTGCCCGAGACCAAACAGGCGCCTGAAACTTTAACGTCGACCAAGGCAGTCAGACTGCCAAAAGGTGGCTGACACCTGACTCAGGTGCCCGAGAGGCTCTCGGGCGCCTCAATCATCATGGGCGCCCGTATAATCTTATATAAGGCCTTCAATCCCTCTTCATCTCCCACACCAACCGAATTCCTTCTTCATTCCTCTTCTACCCAAGGTGCCCAAAAGCTCCCCTCGTGTCTTCGAACGTCCCACTTCGACAATTCATCCCCGATACTATTTTAATTATGCATTTATAATTAATTTTCCTATTATATCGCTTAGTAAATGCATAATTTTCTTTACCTATCTAGAAAACGTCGTGTCACAAAAGCTAAACCCGGGGCCGAACCTAGCCCGGACCCTAGGTTCCCAACCCTAGCTTTGTTCAATAAATTCGCATCCACCACCTACAAACCTATCAAGACGAGCTTCTTGAATAGGCAATTCTTTACTCAATCTTGCCCAGTAGCAATGGATGCGATTAATTTTTATCAATTAGACCATCTTGTCTACTGTACACATCCAGTAAATTCGACATTGTGTGCCGAATTTTACAACAACCTAGTCAAAATTGATGACCTGCTCTACTCTACCACTGTACAGGGCATTCCTCTTACTATTTCTCCAACTTTGTTTAATCGATTCCTCGAACTGCGACAGTCATAGTCAACCTTTTGTTGTTATCCTTCAGCTGACCTTCCCTTCGCTCCCCCCTATTCGCACATCAACCTAGACACTCTTTACTCCTACTTTTTCGGAGATGTGCGAAACCCGTTAGCACGGCGGTTTCAGTCCGTTGACCTCTGAGTTCAGGACTATGCTCTCTACAGAGTTCTAGTCCGTTGTGTTCTCCCACTCACCATCCGAGATGTCGCGACCATGTGACCTTTTCACGCTTTTCTCCTCTACGCTATGATCCATCAGTTAGATATAGACATAGGCCTTCACATGTTCCACACCATTATTTACGCATCGAGTGTATCTACTCACGCCCGAGTACGGACGTCATATTCTCATATTATTACCTCCCTCCTTCACCACCATGGTCGTGACGTCACCGCTGGGGAGGTCATCTCGATGACCGAGTTTGATGAAATCGGGTCTAGAAATTTTTCTTTAGCGGGTATAGAGGTTTCGGCCATAGGGGTCCTATCATGGAGATGGGAGAGGGCTCGACGGCGGGACGACTCAGACAAGGAGATAGAGGTAGACGTTGTCGATCTCGTAGCCGAGATCAACGAGCACTTACAGGAGCCTCCTCCACTGACCACCGACCAGCGTCTGGCACTACTACAGACGGAGATGTACAGCCTCAGAGAGGAGATGGAGGCCCGTCATGTTGAGTTTATGGATGCCCTACAGGATGAGCACAATGTGAACCAGGGCTACCACACTGAGTACTTAGACACTCTTCAAGCCGAACACCAGGCAAACGAGGCCCATCACACTGAATACATGGATGCCCTCCGAACCGATCGTGAGACAAACGAAGCTCGATACAACGAAATGATGTTCATGTTCCAGTCATGGCAGCCTGGTCCATTTGACCCCCGACCCCTCTTCATAGACCTGAGTGATTCTCTAGCTAGCTGATTGTCTTGATACTATTTGACTTGCCCTACCCTGTAGGGTTGACATGTGTTTGACTTTATTGGTCATTGTGGTGACCAGTTGACTTTGCTGTGTTGTGTTTTGACTTTACTGGTCCTTGTGTTGACCAGCTGACTCTGTTGTCTTATCTACTAGTTATTTACCTATCTGTTGAGTTGTTTTTTAGTTATTCACTTCATAACTGAATCTTAGGGTTGTGCTTAGTAGAGTAGGATTGATCTATATTGTTTTCCTAAAAAAAATTCCTATTTTTTAAAAGTTTTTTTCGAAAATTAGCAAATTTATCATTTCATTTATCATGTTTTTGAAATTTAAAATGATTTTCCGACGTAGTTTTATTTCAAAAACTACCCCTTTCAAAACTAGGACTCTTTCGCAAATGGACTTAGCTTAGGCCCTAACCCTAGACCTGCATGCACCTATAGATCTAGAAGCCAGCATCTCATAAGCACCTTAGGGTACTTTTGATTGATAACCTAGACTGGGTTGAGATGCTTAGATCTATGCCTTGATTCAAGATGCTTTAAGTCAGTGCATCTGCAGTAATTGGGGCAATAAATACAAGTTGAACAGCAATCAGGTTAAGTGTCAAGCTTAGAAAATCTAACTTGATCAGATCACTTAACTTGACTAACCCTAGCAAAAGCTACTGTTTATCACAGTTATTAAGTAGCTAAAATGGTTAAACAGGACCCGAACAAGAATGGTTTAATTTGGTTTGGTCCAGTTTTTTTTATTTAGAGTTAGTTCAATACAGAAGTTCAATTACTAGCTCCAATTTATTTGTTGTAATTAATATCAATTTTTTTTAATATATGGCAAAGGGGGAGAGAACAAAAGAAGAGGGAAAATTTTTTCAAATTTTTCAAAACTTTCTATCTCTTTCTCAAAAAGTAAAGTAGAAAGCCCTAAGTGCTAAGTTTTCAAGTACTTAAAAAATGTTTTTAAACTATTTTGAGTATTTCAAATTTATTCTAAATTTTTTTAAAATACTTAAAAAGGTTTTAAAATTTTTCAAAGTCTGTATCAAGTGCTTCAAACTTTTTCTACTTCGAAAAGGCTTCAAAATTTTTAAGTGTATTTTGAAAAATATTTCTAAAGAAATTCTTTCTTAGTAAACAAATTTGCCTGAGCTAAACTATTCTTTAAAAATTTGTTGGCAAGTGTGCTAAGTTTTTTTTGTAAACAAATTCCTCTTGGTGATAATACTTTTAAGCAAATTTTTATAAGTTGACAAATTTTATCTCAAAATTAAGACATTGCAAGGAAAATCAGTTTTTAAAACTTGTTTTGCATAAGTAAATTTTCAAAATAGTGAAACAAAAATTAGGCTTACAAACCTTTTCAAAAATTGCTTAAGTGTTCTTGATTACAATTGCTTTATTTTTTGAAAAAACCCCTAGTCAAAAACTTAAGTTTTTTTTTTTGAAAAACTCTTAGCACTTAGAAAGTCTACAAAACCTACATGATATTGAAAACTTCAGGGGGAGAATATGAAATTCAGGGGGAGTTAAAATTCAGTTGTTAGTTAGATTGCTATATTATGCTTTTAACTTAACTTTTTGAACCGTGTTGTCATAAATCAAAATGGGGGAGATTGTTGGTGCCGGAAGCACCAAAGTCAAACCTTTGTTTTGATAATGGAAAAGGGTTCAGAAGTTAAGATTTAGTTGTGATCTAATAAGTTGATTAAGTGTGCAGGAAAGTCCTAGGTACACTACGCACGAAGTCCTGGTTCATTTGAATTGAGCACTAAGTCCTGGACGCGAGCTGGGCAACTAAGTCCGGACCTAAAGTTGGGCAATAAGACCTGGTGAGTGAAGCTGGGCACTAAGACCTGGTGAGTGAAGCTGGGCACTAAGACCTGGTCGAGGGTTGGGCACCGAAGACCTGGTGAGTGAAGCTGGGCACTAAGACCTGGTCGAGGACTGGGTAACGAAGACATGGTGAGTGAAGCTGGGCAAAAGTCCAATCGGAGGATTCGGTTGGTAAAAAAGGTAAATTCTCCCGAAAGTAGTAGGTGAGGATGCGTTCTCCGTAGAAGGAAAATTAGGCGTCGGTTCGACCTAGGGTTCCATTTGGGAGACCCAAAGTCAGAACCAAGATAGCTAAGGTTGTAAACAATGGTCTAAACTTATTATTTTATTTGCTTCTTGTGTTTTGGAACTAACCTTGGTTGCAGGAAACAAAGGGACGGTGTTTCAACAGCTCAGGCGCCTCAATGGAGTGAGGCGCCCCACTGGGCTAGGCTCCTGTATTGATACAAGCGCCCTAGTGCAAGGCTATTTCAAAGCCATCGAAGTAAACTGCCACAAACCCTATGGACCAAGTCAAGATAGGCGCCTGTGTCCATACAGGCGCCCCAGTCATCTCAGGCGCCTCATTGAAGGGGATAAGCGCTGACCGGGCCTATGGATTAGAGTTCAAGCAGGAGAGGTCACGTGTCAAGCGCCCCCTTCAATACAGCCGCCCAGGAGTCGACTATAAAAGGGGGTTCACCCCCAACGCTTCAAGACAACTCGCTCATTATGCTCTCAATACTTTCGTTCAAGCGCTACGCTCCGACAAGCTCCGTACTCGAGATTCAAGTACCGACGACGACCCGCGGCTCCGAACTTCCATCCACTCTGGACGTCAGTAAAATTTAATTCAGTAAAGTGTTGTAATCTCTTTTTCAATTCTATATTTTGTAATCCAACTTGTAAACACTCTTTCGAATATAGAATTTCCTATCATAAATGGTCAAGGATCGTGGGCCTTGGAGTAGGAGCCGACTGCGACTCCGAACCAAGTAAAAAGAAAAATTGTTAGCGATTGCTTTTGTGTTTTCTGCTGCGCATTTCTCTTAAATTGTCCAAAAAAATTTTAGATCGATATTCACCCCCCCCCCTCTATCGATTTACTCCGATCCAACATCATAGACCGAGCCCGGATTCCGATGTAGGCGAAGTCCGTGAAGGGCCGGTTTACTTTATTCCATGGAGGACCGGATCCGGCCGCGACCCGAGCTTGGATCAGGATGTTAGAGAGCACTTTCCGATATGTGACATGCTTGGACTAGGAGATGGCCGAGTTGGCCATTTATCATCTGCAGGATCAGGCGTATACTTGGTGGACTATGCAGTAGACCATCATCACCGAGCAGTACGTCACATGGGACACATTCATAGAGGCATTTGTGTCGAGGTACCTCCCAACGGCATTTTTTATGGCGAGGCGACAGGAGTTTCTGGATCTCCAGCAGGGAGATCGATCTGTACTAGAGTATGAGGTGGAGTTTAACCGCCTGGCAGAGCGGCATTTCGTATGATGAGGCGATAGGAGTTTCTGGGTCTCCAGCAGGGAGATCGATCTGTACTAGAGTAAGAGACAGAGTTTAACCACCTGGCGGAGTATTGTCCTCATACCTCCTAGCGGCATTTCGTATGGTGAGGCGACAGGAGTTTCTGGGTCTCTAGCAGGGAGATCGATCTGTACAAGAGTATGAGGCATAGTTTAACCTCCTAGCGGAGTACTGTCCTCAATATTATCAGATATATCAATTAAAGAATTATTATCCTTAACATTATCAGATAAAATATTGGAATTAATTCTAAAAATTGTGGCATTGATATTTAAGATTAAAGAATTAATGTCTGATATTTTCCTATTGTTTATATTTGGTAATTGGTCATGCAACATATTAAGTTGATTATGTAACAAGTCTATTTTGTCAAAAAATTATCTAAGTTACCAAACTTATCAGAAACATTTTTAGTAATATCAGCATGCTTGAAGAATTGTGTAGAAATTTTAGAATTTTGAAAATTATTGCAAACATTAGTTTTTCGTACCTTGGTCGGACATCGGTTCTTGTAGTGTCCATGCCCTTGACATCTGAAGCATCTGATGTGGCTCTTGTCCCTCCGGACTCCTGGCGCTTGTACCTCCTTTGTCGCTGGTGGTGACGATAGATTCTTACGAATAGGACACTGGTTTTTGTAGTTGTCCTCTCTCCCTGCACTTAAAACATTTAATATGAAATTTAAACTTGGAAATAATCAAAAAAATACCTGATTCACCCCTGGCTCCCCCTCAACTCCTGGCATCTTTGCTCCGTCGACTGTTAGTCCGGTGAAGAGCTACCAGGCTCTGATACCACCTGTAGGACCGGTGTCGTCGATAGACGGGGGTGAATATCGAATTGAAAAATCTTTCTTAAACTCGTCGTACACTTCGAATTTCGTTCTATTCAGAGAGTTAGTAGCACAGCGGAAAAATAAAGAACGAAATACAAAACACACAAGACACGCGGGTTTTTACTTGGTTCCCAACCCCCCAGGGTCAATACGTCCAAGGCCTAATTACGGGTAGCGCCCGTCCACTAATGGTCTCCTTTCCGGACTTTCTGGAGGCGGAGAAACTCATCTTACAGTTCAAATTTTACAACCAAAAGATTAAGAAATTAAGTGCATAAAAATAAATGCAAACCAAACAGGAAAGTCGACGATCTCAGCCGATCTGGAACTCCGAAGTGCAGCGCACTTCCTCCTGGAGCCTCCTTGGTCGTAGAGCTTCGTCTCTTGTGCTTTTTCTTCGCTCGAAATGCTTAGAATGGTGTAGCAAATGTTCTTCTGAGTTGAGGGGTCAAAGCCCCTTTTATAGCTTCATCTCGGGTGCCTGTAAGGCTGTAGGGCGCCTCTATACGGTCAAAATTTCATCCATTATCGTGAACTTCGCGATGTTGATAAGAGCCTCTGTCCAGGACACCCTAGACCTTCCAGGGTTCCTGGATCATCCAGGCACCTCGTATCCAGGGCGCTTGGGTTCATGGAGGCGCCGTGGAAGATGTGTTCCAGCTTCTTTTGTGTTTGATTGTCTGCCTTGCCTCCAATTCTAGGTACCTGCAAAATACGCAAACACAAGACAAACAAATATATACTCTTAGCCTTAACGATTGACTCTGAATTTGGATTTCTCATGAAACCCTAGGTCGAACCGAGTTCCCTTCCCGAGGAACGCGCCTTCGCCTACTCCTCTCTAGAGAAGTTTGCCAACCAGTTCCTCCTGTTGGACTTTTGCCCAATCTTCCGGATCAGGACTTCGTGCCCAGTCCATGACCAGAACTTATTGCTCAACCCTCGGTCAGGTCTTCGGTGCCCAGCCTTCGGCCAGGACTAATTGCCCAATTCCTCAAATCAGGACTTCGTGCTAAGTCCGCAACCAGGACTTATTGCCCAACCCTTGGTCAGGTCTTAGGTGCCCAGCCCTTAGTCAGGACTTATTGCCCAATTCGTCGAATCTGGACTTCATGCCTAACCCTCGGTCAAGTCTTAGGTGTCCATCCCTCGGCCAGGACTTAGTGCCCAATCCATGATCAGAACTTAGAGCATAATTCCTCGAATCAGGATTTATTGCCTAGGTTAACTAGGACTTTTCTTCCTCTTGATACGGATTTCTTGGCTCACCCTTACCTTGTCTAATATATCACTAACTTAAGCATATTGTAAAACATTGAAACACTAGAGGAGGACATCACTGATGCATCTTGCACCAACACCCAATTTGTTTCTTCTCAGCGTTGGCGAAACTGAGTTGGCAACTGCTGATTGGACGCGCCACATCAGCACTCAGGCGCCCCAAAGCACTTAGGCGCCCCAGAGCACTCAGGCGCCCCAGAGCATTCAGGTGCCCGAGAGCGTATAATGTTTAGCCGAGTCAACGGATGTCAATGTGACCGAAGCGGCAACGTGGAGGCGCCCCTATGCGCTCTTGGGCGCCCGAGTGCCAATACAAAAGGGGTTTTCGAGCCTCAGTCTCAACAATCAATTGAAATCAATTCTTCACACCATTTGCACTCAAGTTTGCTACTCTGAAACGATCTAGGAACTCTAACAACGACATGCTGCTTTCGATCTTTATTTAAGAAGTTGTTGGTAAAATTTTAGTGTTTTTCTGTTGGTGCCGGAAGTACCATATCGAACCTTGTTTTGATATTGGCAAAGAATTCAAAGTTAAGTACTATTTGTGATCTAACAAGCTTACTAAGGATGAAGGAAAGTCGTAGGTACACTAGGCACTAAGTCCTGGTCAAGGACTGGGCAAGAAGTCCTGGTAAAGGGTTGGGCAATAAGTCCTGGTCGAGGACTGGGCAAGAAGTCCTGGCAAAGGGCTGGGCACGAAAGACCTGACCGGAAGTTGGGCAAGAAGTTCTGGTCGTGGACTGGGCACCGAAGACCTGACCGGAAGTTGGACACGAAGACATGGTGAGTAAAGCTGGGCAAAAGTCCAACTGGAGGAGCCGGTTGACAAAAGGTAAACTCTCCTGAGAGGAGTAGGTGAGGACGCATTCCCCGTGCGAGGGAACATTAGGCGTCGGTTTGACCTAGGATTCCATTTGGGAGACCCAATGTCAGAACCAAGCCGGCTTAGGCTGTAAAGAATGACTAACATACTTGTTTCTTGTATTGTGGAACTAACCTTGGTTGCAAGAAACGAAGGAAGGTGTTTCTGCAGCTCAGGCGCCTCAATGGAGTGAGGCGCCTCACTGGGGCTAGGCGCCCGTATGGATACGAGCGCCCCAGTGCAAGGCTATTTCAAAGCCATCAAAGCAAACTGCCATGAAGCCTCTGGACCAAGTCAGCTCAGGCGCTTGTGTTAACACAGGCGCCCCCATCAGCCCAGGCGCCCCAGTGAAGGGGATAAGCACTGACCGAGCCTACAGATAGGACTTCTCGCAGGAGAGGCCACGTGTCAGGCGCCCCCATCGACACAGGCACCCCTATGGCTGCTATAAAAGGGGGTTCACCCCCAAGGCTTCAAACATTCTTGTTCACATCACTCCAAGCACTTTCTTTCAAGCACTACGCTCCGACAAGGTCCGACTTCGCAATTCCAGCGCCGACGATGACCCTCTGCTCTGAACTTCAATCCACCTCGGGCATCGGTAAATTTAATTTACGAAAAGTGTTGCAATCTCAATTTCAGTTCTATTTCTGTACTCAACTTGTAAATGATCCTTAACGAATATAGAATTGCCCAACGTAAACGGTCAAGGACCGTGGGCCTTGGAGTAGGAGCCGACCGCGACTCCGAACCAAGTAAAACCAACTTGTGTTAGCGATTGTTTTATTGTTTTTCGCTGCGTAATCGCTCTACTTTTTCCAAAAAATTTAAGATCGATATTCACCCCCCACCTCTATCGATTTTCTCCGATCCAACAAGTGGTATCAGAGCGGGTGGCTCAAACTTGATGCAACCACCAGTTTGAGATTTTTTTCGAATTTTTCGCTTTCGATTTTCGTAATCGCCTTTTTTATTTTTGAATTCTTATTTTTTTCACCATAAGTCAGAATTGATATAATGATCAATTTTAAAAAAATTTGACATAAACTTTTTTATTATTATTTTTCTCAAAATTCGTGCCACCTTAATTCGAGCAAAATTTTTTCTCAACATTGAATTCTTATTTTTTTCACCATTAATCAGAATTGATAAAACCAACATTTTCAAAAATTTGTTTTAAATTTTTTATTATTTTACCTCGAAATTTGTGCAACACTTTTTGAGCTAGTTTTTTTTCTCTCTCCCGCACTACTAATCCAAGACCCAGTCTTGGTACATTTATGTTATTTCTTTTGTGTGCAAGGATTATTTTAAATGACCAATCAAGAATGGAATAGTGTCCGTCCACCCCTATTCTCTTGCGAGAACTTCAGAACTTGAAAAGGTCTAATGGAATCCCACCTAAAGACCCATCTGGATTTATGGATGATAATCCAAACAGAGTTTACAGTACCTACAGAAGATGGAATGTCGATCGCCTGGGATTAATTGGACAAACCAACTCTAAGGAAGATCGAGGCAGATGCAAAGGCGACTGCAATCCTACAATGTGGCCTAACCAATGAAGAATTGAAGCAGATCGGACCATTTGAATGTGCTAAAGAGATGTGGGAGAAGCTAATCAACCTACACGAAGAGAGCTCCGATATTGAGGTCTTTGAAGGTGTGATGTTCGAATCATCGGACGAATCAGACGAAGAAGAAGATCACCTAGGTTATCTTGCACTCTCGGTCCAAGCACAGACAACCAAGTCAGAGTCTAAACCCGAATCCGAAGTCGAATCCAAACCAGAATCAGAAGATGAGTCTAGATCCAAGGTGGCAAGAATCAAGGGGGAGATTCCCAATAAGGAATCAAAAGGTAAAATTGTAAATTCAAATTTTAAAAATCATGTAATTTGTTTCACATGCAGGGAGAGAGGGCACTACAAAAGTAAATGTCCTACTCGTAAGATATGAACGGCACCACCGACGATGACAAAGGGACCAGTACCAGTAGTACAAAAGGAGAAGAATCGCATCCAATGCTTCAAGTGTCAGGAGTTTGGGCATTACAAAGATGAATGCATAGATAAAAGAGCCAAAGATCCAGGACAATCAACCAGGATGGGTAACTTTAATTTATATGAAAATCCAGTCTTTACAATGAATGCTGATAGTTTACTTAATCACTCTTGGACAAATTTAGATATGGACGCATGCCTAAAAAACATAATTAATTCATGTAAATTAATTATTTCAAAGTTCAAAAAATTAAGACAAGAAAACGAAACTTTGAAAATGAAAATTAATATACTAGAAAAACTAATTAATAATTTTGCTAACTTAGAAAATCCAGAAATTTCTCCTCACTATGACTTTACTTAAAGTTTTTTCATTCATAGGACTAGAAAGGGTTAGATAAGGACCTGATTAATTGAAACTTGAATAACCTAGTATTAGGACAAGGTTTGATGATAGTACGTTAGGGAAGTCTGACTAAGGAATCAAGTAGGGTAAGAAGTACCTTATTTGGTCTTTTTAGTCCGGTGGAACTAGCCGAAGCTACCTTTCCAAATCCTAAGCTAGTTAGACCAGAGTGCCTCAAACAATAATTTGAAAATGATCTTTCTTTAAAAGGCTTTGTCTAGGAAAGGGTTGTTGATCCAATAAGGCTACGGCCAAAGAAGGCCTTTGTGCCTTGCCAAGACCTGGAAGCTGTTGGATCTTGGATGGCTAGAGAGGGGGGGTGAATGTAGCCAGACACTTGAGCTTTAGCTCTTTTCAACTTTCTGCACCTCAAATGTTAGTAGCACAGCGGAAGCACAAGAAAAACAGAGTTGCAGAAAACTAAACCCTAAACTAAGCACAAACACAAAAACACTAACAAGAGAATTTACAAGGTTCGGGAATAACTTGCCCCTACTCCTTGGCATGCCCTTAAGGTGGGCGATCCCTTGATCGTCGGCAGATCAAGCCCCGGAAAATCCAGATAGTAACCAACCTCCTTCTCGGTGGAGTAACCTCTCCACAGCGTTTCAAGATGATGAAGTATAAAGTACAGGAAACACAAGAAGGATCTTACTTAGCACTTAGAACCACAAGAACACAAGCAAACTTCTCTAAGCTCCACCCAGCGCAGATCTCACGCAAGACTCTCCTCTTTGTATCTTCTCGCTAATGGACTCAAGCTTCTTGTTTCTCTTCTCCCAAGTGCCCAAGTAATAGAAGGTTACTTCAAGGATCATAGTTGCTTGCTCAAGATGATGGAACAGCAGATAGCACAAGCACCCAGCAAGAAGTGTTCGCAGCAAGCTCTAGCGAGAAGTCTCTACAGCCCTTCTCCGCTACGCAGCTTAAGTCTTCTCCACTATCACCAGGTCACCACCTCACTGCAGCCTCCAGCTGCTCACCTGCTAACGCCAGCTACCACTGAGCTCTCCCTGGACTCCCTGAGCTTCCCTCAGCCAAGCTCCAGTCAGCAGCTTCAGCCGTTGCAACCTGAGATGGCAAATGGACAAACCTGCTCCAAGGAAAGGCCTCCATTGACTCTCCTTGAGTGTTTGAATTCATCCCTGTCACCTGCACACTCAATCAGAGGTTTAGCAAATGAAATCAAACTTATATCAGTAATAGCAGAGAAGATCAAAGTGACATCAGTAGCGTATTAGTGAAAGCATGCACGATCAGAGCGTCTGACAGCGCGTTTGAATTAAAGTGATCGGTCATCGAACCGATCAGGACTATCCCAGACCGATCAGGCTCCAACCTGATCGGTCCCCAGTGCGAAACTTGGGATCGCAAGCTCGTATGATCGGTCACCCTGACCGGTCACCAGATCGGTCACCAAACCGATCCAGAAATCAGCTTGCCACAATCCCTCCTGAAATACACTGGCTGATCGGTCACCAGACCGATCAGGCTCCAGCCTGATCGGTCAGGGTGAGAAACCTCGCAACAGTTGATCGTTCAGATTGATCGGTCGCAGTTTCTCCCTGATCGGTCACCAGACCGATCAGGAGCCGATCAGTAGGGCTGCCAAAGTTACTGGAAGCTCCCTGATCTGTCATCAGACCGATCACACATCGCTGGATCGGTCACCAGACCGATCCAAGAGGGAACTTCATGCCAACTTCCCTGATCGGTCACCAGACCGATCCGGGTAAGGCCAAACCCACTCTTAGTCGAGAGAACCAGCCTCCGGCCCATCTCCGACTCGTGCTTGATCCCTCGGACCAAGACTCCATGCCCAGCTTTATTCACTGGGACTTCAACCTAGCCCTCCAAGCTAGGACCTGGCCCTCCAAGCCGGGATTTCATCAACCTAACCCTCCAAGCTAGGACCTGACCCTCCAAGCCAGGTCTTTTTCACACCTAACCCTCCAGGTTAGGACTTTTCACACCTAGCCCTCCAAGCGAGGATTTTCCACACCTAACCCTCCAGGTTAGGACTTTTCCACACCTAGCCCTCCAAGCTAGGATTTTCCACACCTAGCCCTCCAAGCTAGGATTTTTCACACCTAACCCTCCAGGTTAGGATTTTCCAATACCTAGCCCTCCAAGCTAGGATTTTTCACACCCAACCCTCCAGGTTAGGATTTTCCAACTCCTAGCCCTCCAAGCTAGGATTTCATCCAACCTAGTCCCACTAGATATGCCTAGTCCACGACCAGGACTTAATCATAATCATCTCATCAACCTAAACTAAAATCGGTGTCAACACCAAAACAACAATCAGGGTCAGACTACATCAACAATCTCCCCCTTTTTGTTGTTTGACAACCCGATTTTAAGTTTAGGGATTCAAATCCAATAATCTCAAATCTCAAAATTGTAGGAGAATCAGGATCCTCCCCCTACAACCATTAAACTCATAATTGTCCTAAACTTAACCAACCTCACTCTCCCCCTTTGTCAAACACCGAAAAGGGTGTGGACGGGTTGTTAAGTTTAAACATACTCCCCCTCAACCCTAGGGGTGTCCCAAAACAATAAATGATTTGATATAATTTTGAAGGTATATGAAAAATATGATAAAGATAAGGCATGGAAAAACAATCATATGATCATATGAAGTTATAAGCATAGCAATGCATATTAAGGTATACATGATGATAGCAATAAAATAGCATTGCATAACAAGGCATATAGCCATAGAGTCATAGAATCCAAATAGTCAAATAGCATCAACCCTCAGTGGGGTCATCGTCCGATGAATCATCAATACATATAACATCCCCTGGTGGAGTGCTGCTGGAGGTCGCAGCTCTAGGAAACGTATGATGGTACCACTCCTCATACCACGTCTCTTGCAGTGAGCAGATCCCAGAAACGTCGAATGCTAGAGCATCTAGTCGGCGATCGAAGGACCGAAACTCTGAGCTGACCTCCTTTTGCCAGAGCTCGAAAATATGTAACTCACGTTGCATCGTCCGCTCTAGCTCCGCAACCTGCCAGCGGAGGTCAGGATCCCACTCATCGTAATCCTCAGCAACAGCGGGCGGCTCCTGATCAGGGGTTGCTCCCGGTAAGTCCCCCACACGTCGCCGATCCTTCCACCTCAGCCCCTGTGGTCTGACAACAATGCCAGACTGGGCCAACATGCGATGATCAAGTCGACAGTCCTGTCGAACCATGGGTATAATGCTGCCCTGTGAAACGTCAATACCAACCGACTCCAGCCAGGCAGTGATGATATGGCCAAACGACATGTAAACTGTCTGATCGTACATCTGGCTGTGGACGATGATGGAGAAGTAGATGGACGTCACGATATCAAAGTCTAACTGCCGATGCATCCCGTAGAGCATCAAGTAATGGAATTGGTGAATCTCATCTAAGTGCTTTGAAGTAGTAGGGATGAGACAGTTAGTGATAATCTTAAACAAGACATAATCAATGGGAGAAAGGTGTAACGACCCAGAAAATTTTATCAATATTTTTTTTTAAATATTGATCATGTCTAGATAGATTTTCGAGGAACATAGAGATACTAGTACGAACCTTAGCATGATTATTCATGATTTTTCATGTAGATTAGCTAAGTAATAATGGGTCCTTCTAATACCATGGCCATTAAGGGACCTTAGGTAAAAATTTTATCATGAATGGAATGGATTTAAATTAGAAATATTAACATAAACCTCAGTGGGCTCTTATATGGGCCTTAGCAAAAATAAGTATAAAAGTAATAAAAAAATGCATGCACCAAGGATTGAACCTTAGACCTAGTGTATCACCATGCATGTACTAACCAATTTACCTAGCAAGGGAGTGCTAGTAGAGAATGAAGAGGATTTTGGTTAAGGCTTAGGGAAGTGAAGAGTCATCAAGAGAAGAGGCACCATGCTCCTTCACTTGCCCCCTTCATGTAGTATAAAAGAGAGGGGAAGGGAAGAGACAACTTAGCACTTAAGTCGTCCGTAGCAAACGGCTACGGTAAAGACTTTCAAAATCCGTTGATGGCTGAGGCTTTGCCAAAAAGCCTACAAGGGTGCATAGATCCACCATAGATCTATCTAGTCCGTAGTTACGGCTGCGGTAAAGACATAATAAATCCGTTTTTGGCTGGTCACTTGCCCAAAGTGAACATCGGGTGCTTTATATAGGTGTAAATGCAAGTCTCTTTGGAAGCTGTAAAGGTGGCTGTAAATGCAAGTCTCTTTGATAAGTTGTTGTAAAAAGATAAGTTGCTGTAGATAAGTTGCCAAAAAGCCTACGGGTGTATTTTTCTAAGACTAAAGATGGTTGTAAAAAGATAAGTTGCTGCACACATGCTGTAAAAAAAAAAAAAGATGTTTGGAAGCTGAAAATGCAAGTCTCTTTGATATTATGTCTGATACACTTGATCCCAAATTTGGTTGGTCTTGTACTCGATGACGATTGCTTGAGAGATCCTGAGAAGGCTGCTCAACGGAAGATACATGATTGGTGATATTAATCTGTGGATTGGCTTTGTGAAATCCTTCATAGCTTTATAGTAGACTTTTGAATTTTAATACTGTTATACATATAAATCCTTTGATGCTCTTGTAACTCTATATTAGAAGGTTAGGTCTGGTCCCCCTTCTAGTATAGATTTTCTTTCATTAATTAAAAAAAAAACTTAGCACTTAAGTCATTATTCTCTTCTTCCACCAAAACTCCTTCTCTCCCTCTTCTTCCTTCTCCTAGCCGAACCTCACAAAGGGTTTGTCTCCCTTAGAAAAGCTTCACAAAGGACTCCATCTTCAAGATCTAAGGGCTTCCTACAAGGCTACAAGGGCTAGGGGTGGTCTAGGGTCAAGGAGGTTTTCTTTTGGCTTCTCTATTCAAGGTGATAATCAAGATAAACCAAGGTAAGACTCCCTCACCTGTGGTATAATAGTTTTTCTTGATGTTTACCATGATTCAAGTTCGTTGGAGATATATATGTTGAGGAAACCATGAGAGATGATCCTTTAGGGTTTTCGGCCAAGGCATGGTTCCAAGTCTAGGATGATGTTAAAAACTTTATTTAGGTTTCCTAATGTTTTTCTATGGTAAATAAGGAATAAATTATGAGTTATGAAATTTTTGATGGCACCCTAGGACCCTTTACAAGTTTCGGCCACCACCTCTAATCCATGGTTAGGATTAGATTTAACCTCTAAACATGTCATCTATGATTCCTTATGATCCTATGAATATTGATTGTAAATGGTATAAATTTTTCATGGGCCTAGACCCCCTCTAGGGTTTCGGCCATGACCAAGAATAGGGCTAGAACTTAGGGTTAGCCCCAATTATAGGTTCTAATGGTTCCCTAGGGTATTGTATGTATTGTATTGGATGTTAATTGTGAAGTATGTGAATTTTTCATGGACACATTACCCTTCTAGGGTTTCGGCCAAGACAAGAATTAGGGCTAGGACTTAGGGTTAACTCCCAATTAAGGGTTCTAATGACTCCCTATGGTAGTGGTTGTATGTGAATAGGTTCAAGGATGTTGTATGGTTTTTGATAATGTCCAAACCCTAAGTTTATATGTTATGCATTATGACTCTGTATGTTATGTTATGTATCATGTTCAAGTAGGATTTATTTATGAATGTCTTCCATCATATGTTACGAACACATATGTCGAAGAAGTATGCATGCGTCAGGATAAACACTTTGGACATATATATAAGATAGTTATGTAGACTTATCCATGTTTAGGCTGAATGTTATGAACCTAGTTAGCAAGTATCATGTTCCTACGAATCTTACCCCTGCATGTTTTATGATAGATACCATGATCATGTATGATATGTGATATGTGATATGTGTCATGTATGTAATGCATGCTTACCTGAGGTACCGTGATTATGCAAGCTTTATGAACTAGGATGATGTTTATACTTAGGACATAATTATGTATGTATGTCATGTCTTATGAATGGAAAATGATGAATAAAGATAAGGTTCATGCCTTCGAGGCATAATGATGATATGGAATGAAAATGATGAATGAAGATAAGGTTCATGCCTTCAAGGCATAATGATGATGTAAGCATTAAGAATGAATGATTATGCCATGTATGTTTTATGAATAAAGAAGCATGTGAAATTATTTTATTTTATGAATGGGTTTGTACCGGACCTAAGTAAGGTCAACAGTTCTGGACTACCGATGAAGCTGTCCACGATTCTGGACTATCGATGAAGCTGTCCACGGTTCGGGACTACCAATGAAGCTGTCCTTACCCTAGTAGGTCGAGATTAGCTACCTCGTATTTATTTAGGGATGCGTGCACCTGATGTATGTATGTGGTACAAGTCAGGGCCCCATGATGTTATGATTATGTTTAAGTATTTATAAGTATGATTTTCAAATAAGCATCCTTATGTATATGCATTTGACTCATGCATCCATTCATATTACGCATTTATGCTAAGAATCTGCTTATGATATGCTCATGATTTATGCTAAGAATATGGTTATGATATGCTCATGATTTATGTTAAGAATATGCTCATGATTTATGCTAAGAATATGCTTATGATATGCTCATGATTTATGTTAAGAATATGCTCATGATTTATGCTAAGAATCTGCTTATGATATGCTCATGATTTATGTTAAGAATATGCTCATGATTTATGCTAAGAATCTGCTTATGATATGCTCATGATTTATGCTAAGAATATCCTTATGATTTATGCTAAGAGTATACTTATGAATTGTGTTAAGAATATGCTTATAGTTTTGTTAAGAACCATGACATGTTAAATGTCTTTTATGCTTACGTTTCATGTTAAGAACCATGTCCTGTTAAATGTTTCATATGATTACGGTTTATGTGACGTATGGTTTTAGTGAGTAGGAAAGGGTCTTACTAAGCCTATGTGCTTATAGTCTTATTTCGTTATACCGCAGATCAAGCAAGAGGGTATTAAGGGAAGCAGCAGGAGGGGCAAAATGTGTGTGTGGCAGTGACATGGCAAAGGATTCTTCTATTTATAATTGTTGCATGTCTTGTGTTTTGAAACGCCTCCTTAGGTTCTATGCTATACTTATGATAGTTATGTTGGATCGACAGATGTGATAGAGGGGGGGTGAATGTCGCAAATCGTTCGGATTTCGTAAAGAGCAATTGCGTAGCGGAATAATCAAAATCAGACAATGCGAACACCAAGATTTTTACTTGGTTCGGAGCCTGGGTCGACTCCTACTCCAAGGCCCACGGTCGTTGACCGTTTACTATGGGCAATACTATAATTGCGCAAAACAATTTTACAAAGATTGATTACAGTAAATTGCAGTAAGAAAAAAAGACAGCTTTTCTTTGTTACCGACGTCCGGTGTAAATCGAAGTTCCAGAGCAGTTGGACGTCGCCGGCGCTTGTATCTCGAGTCTGGAGGGTTCTGGAGCAGAGCGCGGGAGCAGAAGAGCGTGATTGTGTTCAATGGAATTGATTGCCTTAAGCCTGGGGTCGAGGGCCCTTTATATAGGGCTGGGGGCGCCCGAAATGCTCGGGGCGCCCCCCCCCCCCACGTGGCCTCTGATTCGGCGTGCTCTCGGTCGTGGCTGATCACTTCGACTTCGGGATCACCTTTGACTGGGCGCCCGACGCGCGCGGAGCGCCCGGGTTGACCGGTCAAAGCTTCATCTTCTTCGCGAAGGTGAGCTGCTGCAGCTGCCAGTGGCGTGGCACAGTGGGCGCCCGTGACACGCGGGGCGCCCGACGCGCGCGGGGCGCCCGAAACATCCGGGGCGCCCCCAAACGTGCTGCTGTCGGGGTGTTTACTTGCTCTGCTGACTTTGGGTTGACTCTGGGGCGCCCGAAACATCCGGGGCGCCCTGCTCAGCTACTGCCTCACTCCTTTGAGGCTCTCTGAGCTGCAGAAACACAGTCCTTCGGTCCTGCATCCAGGGTTAGTCCAAAACAGCAATTAATAAGTTAATTTTACATAGCCTTGGCTGTCTTGGTTCTGACTTTGGGTCTCCAAAATGGAGCCCTAGGTCGAACCGACGCCTAATGTTCCCTCAAGGGGAACGCGTCCTCACCTACTCCTCTCGGGAGAGTTTTACCTGGTGCCAACCGGATCCTCCAGTTGGACTTTTGCCCGGCAGTCCTTCGCCAGGTCTTGAGGTACCAAGCTGCCCTTCGCTTGGTGCCTAGCAGCCCTTCGCTAGGTCTTTACTTCTGGCAGCCCTTCGCCAGTGCCTAGCATTCCTTTGCTAGAGTTTGTCTATTCTGGCAGTCCTTCGCCAGAGCCTAGCAGTCCTTTGCTAGGGCTTTTCTTCTGTCTGGCAGTCCTTCGCCAGTGCCTAGCATTCCTTTGCTAGGGCTTTTCCTGTACACTCAAGAAACTTGTTAGACAATAACTAACCCTTAACTTTTGAACCCTTTTGCCAATATCAAAACACAGGTTTGACTTGGGCGCAATTTGCACCAACAATCTCCCCCTTTTTGATATATGGCAACCTAGTTCAAAAAGTTAAGGAAAAAATGCTGAAATTGAAATCCTAAGTTAGATTCCCTCCCCCTGGAAGAAATCTCCCCCTAGATTTTTCAAAAGTAGGTGGTTTGAGTTAAGTACTTAGAAGATTTCATGTTTTGATAATAAGTTGGGAAATCTGCTAAGTTTTTCGAAATGATGTTCTAAGTTTGGAAGACTTTTAGAAAACAAATTTTCAGTTTTAGAAATATTTCAGACTTTGGAAAATTTTCAGTTTTGGAAAAACTTCAGACTTAGAAAATTTTCAGTTTTGGGAAAAAATTTTAGACTTAGAAAATTTTCAGACTTAAAGAAATTTAGACTTAGAAAATTTTCAGACTTAAAGAAATTTAGACTTAGAAAATTTTCAGACTTTTAAAAAATTTTAGACTTAGAAAATTTTCAGACTAAAAAAAATTTCAAAGAATAATTTGAGCAAAACTTAATAACACTTCAGAGTTAGAAATTTTTAAGAAGAAAAAAAAATTAAGCTTAGAAATAGTTCAGAGTTAGAAATTTTTACAGGATAAATTTAAGCTTTGAATTTCTAACTTTGAGGTTAAACTTTTTGAATAAAGGAAAAAATTTGAAAAACAACTTTTTGGGTTCCCTCTTTCCTTTCCAACTCTCCCCCTTTGACATATATCAAAAACGCAGAACAATATTTGCAATAATTAAATAAAGTATTTGCTGTACTGAAACAAACTAAGACCTAAGTCTGGTTTCATTTTTAGGGATCTGTCTAACCCAATTAGCTACTTACTAACTGTTATGAACAGTAGCTTTTGCTAGGGTTAGTCAAGTTAAGTGAGCTGTTCAAGTTAGATTTGTCTAAACTTGATACTTAACTTGATTGCTGTTCATTTAGTGCCCCAATTGCTGCCGATGCACTGACTTAAAGCATCTTGAATTGAGGCGAAGACCTAAGCATCTCAACCCTTTCTAGGTTATCACTCAAAGTACCCTAAGGTGCTTGTGAGATGCTGGCTTCTAGATCTATAGGTGCATGCAATTCTAGGGTTAGAGCCTAGTCTAAGTCCATTTCGATGAAAACCCTAGTTTTGAAGGGGGTAGTTTTGAAATAAAACTAAGAAAAAAAAATTTTAAAAGAAACTTTTTAAGTTAAAGTAACAAAAAAAACAAAACATTTTAAAAGACATTTTAAGATCAATTTAAAAATCAAAAACTGAATGATTCTATTCTACTAAGCATAATCCTAACTTAATTAAGTCAAAAGTAAACAGGCCAAGCTAAGATTAGCATAGTTCAAGCAGAAGTCTAGTACAAGTCAACAGAAGTCAACCCTACTCAGTAGGGGTAGTCAAATAGGTACATGTCCAAGTCATCTAAGAGGAGGGACCAGGAGGATCAAATGGGCCCGGCTGCCATGCATCAAATCGTGCCATGATCTCATGGTACTGTGCATTCCAGGCTTCTCTGTCGGCTATGAGGGTACTCATAATGTTGTTGTAGTAGCTTAAGTTTGTCTCTTGGTCTTCAATATGGTTCGCTTCTACTTCTTCTCTGAAGCTCTGGACGTGCGCCTCGAGTCGTGTAACTCTCTCGTACAAGGTCGGTGGAGCGGGCTGATTTACCTCTGCTGCTAAGTCGGCAACGTCGACCTCGACCTCCTCGTCGGCAATGTCCTGTGCGGCTGGTTGGCGTCGCCAAGTCAGAACCCCGGTGCCCGAGACCTCTACACCGGCTAAAGAAAAGTTCCTAAATCCTATCTCATCGAATTCGGTCATCGTGGTAATCTCGCCGTCAGCGATGTTTCGGCCGTGGTAGTGGAGGATAGAGGTGATGACGTGGCAGAAGGGGGTGCGGACCCGCCCCTTAGTGGATACACTAGAGGCATGTAGGATACAGTGGAAGAGGTGAAGGCCTATATCTATGTCCAGATGGTGGATAAGGGCATAGAGAAGAAAAGTGTGAAAGGGTTTCATGGTGGCTGTGTCCCTAGTGGACAAGGGAAGGATGCAACGGACAATTACTCTGTAGAGAGCGTAGTCCTGAATTGGGAGTTGGGTAGAGTGGAACTGCCCTCCTGCAGGGTTCATGGCCTCCCCAAAGAAATAGTTGTACAAGGTGTTCAGGTCAATATGAGAGTAGGGGGCATCGAAGGGCAGGTTCCTTGGAGGGTAGCAACAGAAGATGGACTGAGATGGTCGGAGTCCCAAAAATCGGTTCAGTAGGGTAGGAGTGATGCTCAAGGGCATTCCTTGAACGGTAGTGACGAAGCTCAAGTGGTCTTGCCTAACTATGTTGTTATAGAATTCTGCACATAGGGTATTGTTGATCGAATGTGTGCAGAATACGAGGTTATCCAGTTGATAGAAGTTAATTGCGGACATTGCGACTGGACAGGATTGGGAGAAGAAATGACGGTTAAGGTAACTTGTTTTAATCGGAATGTACGAGGTTTGGGCGAATTTGTTACAAAGTGCTAGGTTAGGAAACCTAGGGTCGGGACTGGGCTCGTTACCGGGGTCCGACTGAACTGCTCGGCGTTTTCTAAGTGTAGAAAAAATAAGTGATTAAGGATAAAGAAGAGACTTAAGGAATTCGCAAAAAAAATATGTAATTTAAGAAAAATTAATTGCACAACTAAATTTCATACCTTGGAGGCATGGTTGAGGCAAGGGAGGGTTTAGGTTCACTTGATCCACAAGAATGAGGCAAGGAGAAGAAGGAGTGTGAGATTTGGTGTGGGAAATGAGGGAGTCTCGGGTCCCTTTTATAGGAGTTTGAGGGGGGGCGCCCGTGAGGTTCCGGGCGCCCTCTACAGGTCGTTTTGCCTCGGGCAGGGAAACGGTCTGTGGGGGCGCCTGACAGGTCACGGGCGCCCTGGCCAAGGCTGGTCAACTGCAGCTTTTGCTGCTTTGACTGGCATGGACGACAGGTTTGTCGATAGGGGCGCCCGATAGGTCACGGGCGCCCATGTCTAGTCGGTCAAAAATAGTTGATTGCAGCCTTTTGGCTGCTTTAATCAGCGTGGGGGACAGAAGTGTATAGGGGCGCCCGACGGGTCACGGGCGCCCATGACAAGTTGGTCAAATGCGACTTTTGCTGCTTTGACTGGAGCTGGTACCTTGACAGTGTTGTCGGGGGCGCCCGACAGGCTACGGGCGCCCTCAGTAGCAGCCTTTTGACTGCTTTGACCAGGTTTGACTGTTTGACTGTGTTTGACCATTTTTGACTATGTTAATCATAGTTTGATTATGTTAATCATAGTTTGACTATGTTGACCACAGTTTGACCATGATTATGAAGGCACAAGCAAGGTGGTTTAATTTGAGCTTAATTTTCCTGTCTCACTGAATCTAGGGTTTTCAAACACGTTAACCTTAAGGTTTTTGTGAGACAGGTTTGAGGGTAGAAATTAGTTTTGAAAAGGAGTTTCAATTTATTTTCGAAAAAGTTCTTTATTTAAAAAAAACAGAAATTTTGAAAACAGATTAAGTGTTTTTCGAAAAATAGATAATAAGTTTGAGAAGTAGAAGTTTTGAAAAACAGATTAGAATCTATAATTATTTGAAATTTGAGTTAGATTCGAATTTGACAAAAGTTAACTTGAATTTGAATTTCAGAAATTGGCTTCCAGGTCTTGGCGAGGCACTAGGCCTTCTTTGGCCGAAGCCTTATGGGATCATCCACCCTTTCCTTGACAAAGCCTTTTAATGAAATTTCATTTTCAAATTAAATTAGGTCATTTTCTGGTCTAACTAGCTTGGGTCTTGGATCGGTAGCTTCGGCTAGTTCCGCCAAATTGGCTTCCCTAACGTACTATCATCTCACCTCCACCCAATACTATGTTTTCAAGTTTCAAGTAATTTCGTCCTTAAATCTAAGTATTACTTAAATCTAAGCATGGCAATTTGCAAGAAATTAAATAAACAAGCAATCAAAAAATTATCTAATTATAAAAATTGTTTTGATTTTGGCCCCCCCTGGACTAAAGCCTCTTATGGGTTAGGCAAGATGTGAATCTTGTCCTTGGGGATCCAAAATTGATTTGAACCAGTTGGTTTAGTCAGGCACAGTTTTGGCACCCATGCCTGAACCTTAGGTCTTGACTGGTTCAGTACAGCAAAGTAAGATCTTTGCCGAGATTTGGTTCTATAACCAAGTCCGGATCGGTTTAGAACAGACTTCTGTTTTCCCAGAATCATATCAAGATTCTTGGAACCAGAAGTGAATCGTTCTAAAGCTGTTCTTAAGTCCTTAACTTGAGTTTTCAAGGAGGAATTTTCTGATTCAAGTTTTTCAACTTGGTCAGGGGTTCCTTCCTGAATTTTCTCAGTTAAGGAATCAGAATCAGCTCCCTCTTTCAGGAGTTTTACTTCCTGTCGGAGAGACTCGATTCGGAGTTTGGCTTTCGCCAAATCTCGGGATAGATAGGAAATAAGAGAATTCAATTGCGATTTTGAAAAACCCGTTACCCTTATTTCGCCGTCGTCGGAGAATGTCAGCTTGCCGTCGTCCTGGTCTGAGTCTGAGTCAGTCTCGATTTGATCCGAAGCGGTCAGGGCTAGAAGATTGGACTGGGATGCTTCTTCTTCTTCTTCTGAGGAAGACTCGTCCCAGGTTGCTTGGAGTGCCTTCTTCTTTCTGGTCTTTTTGGACTCCTTTAGACTTGGACATTCAGTCTTGTAGTGGCCCTTCTTCTTGCATTCGTAGCAGGTTACGTTGGGCTTGTGTTTGTCAGTTGCTGGTTCAGCTGGTTCATCCTTTCTTCGGTTTGTTCTTCGTGTGTTGGTTTGGTTCTTCAACTTTTTGTAGTAGTTTCGAGCTAGCCGGACCAGTTCAGATTGATCTTCTTCTTGATCTTCTATTTCTGAATCTGAGGTAGATTCAGGTTCAACTTGAGTTTTCTTCTTGGTCGTCTTCCCTGTTTTCCCTGCAAAGAAGGCTATACTTTTCTCGGCCAAATTGCAGTTAGTCTGTTCATGCAGCTCAAGTTCAGAAAATAACTCATCTAACTTAATTTTTGAAAGATCCCTAGAGACCTTGTATGCATCTACCATAGATGCCCACAAGGTGGTTCTAGGGAATGCGTTTAGGGCATACCTTATAAGATCACGATTTTGAACCTGGTGACCTATTGCGTGAAGACCGTTCATCAGCTCCTGGATTCTGGCGTGGAGCTGGGCTGCTGTCTCGTTATCTGCCATTTTGATAGTGAAAAGCTTGTTCAGTAGCAGGTCTCGTTTGCTGATCCTTGTATCTGATGTTCCTTCGTGGAGCTCAATCAGTTTAGCCCATAGCTCCTTTGCACTTTTGAAGGGTCCGACGCGGTTCAGCTCTTCTTTCGTTAGTCCGCATTGGAGAGTCTGGGTTGCTTTGGCATCGGCTTCAATTTTACGTTTGAGGGAAGTGTCCCATTCTGAGTAGTTTTGTGGTATACCTTCAGCATTTGTGGGAATCATCAGTCCAGACTGGATGATTATCCACATATCCACCTGAGTTTTCAGATGGACCTCCATTCGACTTTTCCAGTAGGGAAAGTCTTCTCCACTGAACAGTGGAGGTCTGGCGGTGCTAAATCCTTCTTGGATAGACATTTGTTACTGGAAAAAAGAACAACAAAAATATTCCAAGACTTGGTCTTGGATTAGTAGTGCGGGAAGAAATAATTAAACACAAATTTCAAGGGGTGTTGCACCAACCCAAAAAAAAAACTCGAACGAAAATTTTAAAATAAGAGAGAAAAAGAAATCCGAAAAAAAATTTCAAACTGGTGGTTGCACCAAGTTTGACTTCCCCGCTCTGATACCA
Organism: Boesenbergia rotunda; assembly: GCA_024364735.1. Taxonomy (NCBI): domain Eukaryota; kingdom Viridiplantae; phylum Streptophyta; class Magnoliopsida; order Zingiberales; family Zingiberaceae; genus Boesenbergia; species Boesenbergia rotunda. The sequence continues at coordinate 180,948 of JAGFNQ010003970.1, read as the reverse complement.
CTTGTTGGATCGAGAGATGCGATAGAGGGGGGGTGAATGTCGCAAATCGTTCGGATTTCGTAAAGAGCAATTGCGTAGCGGAATAATCAAAATCAGACAATGCGAACACCAAGATTTTTACTTGGTTCGGAGCCTGGGTCGACTCCTACTCCAAGGCCCACGGTCGTTGACCGTTTACTATGGGCAATACTATAATCGCGCAAAACAATTTTACAAAGACTGATTACAGTAAATTGCAGTAAGAAAAAAAGACAGCTTTTCTTTGTTACCGACGTCCGGTGTAAATCGAAGTTCCAGAGCAGTTGGACGTCGCCGGCGCTTGTATCTCGAGTCTGGAGGGTTCTGGAGCAGAGCGCGGGAGCAGAAGAGCGTGATTGTGTTCAATGGAATTGATTGCCTTAAGCCTGGGGTCGAGGGCCCTTTATATAGGGCTGGGGGCGCCCGAAATGCTCGGGTCGCCCCCCCACGTGGCCTCTGATCCGGCGTGCTCTCGGTCGTGGCTGATCACTTCGACTTCGGGATCACCTTTGACTGGGGCGCCCGACGCGCGCGGGGCGCCCGGGTTGACCGGTCAAAGCTTCATCTTCTTCGCGAAGGTGAGCTGCTGCAGCTGCCAGTGGCGTGGCACAGTGGGCGCCCGCGACACGCGGGGCGCCCGACGCGCGCGGGGCGCCCGAAACATCCGGGGCGCCCCCAAACGTGCTGCTATCGGGGCGTTTACTTGCTCTGCTGACTTTGGGTTGACTCTGGGGCGCCCGAAACATCCGGGGCGCCCTGCTCAGCTACTGCCTCACTCCTTTGAGGCTCTCTGAGCTGCAGAAACACAGTCCTTCGGTCCTGCATCCAGGGTTAGTCCAAAACAGCAATTAATAAGTTAATTTTACACAACCTTGGCTGTCTTGGTTCTGACTTTGGGTCTCCAAAATGGAGCCCTAGGTCGAACCGACGCCTAATGTTCCCTCAAGGGGAACGCGTCCTCACCTACTCCTCTCGGGAGAGTTTTACCTGGTGCCAACCGGATCCTCCAGTTGGACTTTTGCCCGGCAGTCCTTCGCCAGGTCTTGAGGTACCAAGCTGCCCTTCGCTTGGTGCCTAGCAGCCCTTCGCTAGGTCTTTACTTCTGGCAGCCCTTCGCCAGTGCCTAGCATTCCTTTGCTAGAGTTTGTCTATTCTGGCAGTCCTTCGCCAGAGCCTAGCAGTCCTTTGCTAGGGCTTTTCTTCTGTCTGGCAGTCCTTCGCCAGTGCCTAGCATTCCTTTGCTAGGGCTTTTCCTGTACACTCAAGAAACTTGTTAGACAATAACTAACCCTTAACTTTTGAACCCTTTTGCCAATATCAAAACACAGGTTTGACTTGGGCGCAATTTGCACCAACAAGTTATGCCTAAAGAATAACTTACTACTTATGATGCTTATGGATAAGTTACTTGTTACTTATGATGCTTATGGATAAGTGATGGAATGTTTATATCATGATGCTACGTATGCTATTAATAGGCTAAGTTACAATGTCACCATGTTCATGAATGATAGTTAAGGCATATATACCTGATACAAGTATTAGTTGCATGGTTAAACGCATATGTAATAAGTTTAAAAAAAAAGAAAAAAAATTATTCCGCTGCATTAAGATGTTTATATGCCTCTATGTATGTTAGCGTAATGCCACCTCTCGCCACACCGTAAGGTGTGGGAAAAAGGCGGGCGTTACAGGTTGGTATCAGAGCAGTTTGTCATCTCACTACACACACATCAAGCCTTCATCCTGCCACTTCCAAGTAAGTACCTGTAGGGCATATTTTATTTTCCTTTATGATTCTTGAATATGCAAGTATGGATGATACCTTATGATTCTAGAATATGCAAGTATGAATGATACCTTATGGTAGCAAGTACTTTTAGGATATGTAGATATGAACGATACTTTACCTTATTTTTATGAAACCAAATACTTTAGAATTGGATATGCGGGTAGAAATAACAATAACTTATATTTGTCATACTTGTCTTTGTATGAAGAAAAGCATGGCTAGAAGACAGAGTAACAGACTTAATGAGACAACTCCATCGCCTGATCTGATGCAAATAGTGACCCAACTTCAGCGTCAAGTTACCGAGCAGCAGCAAACCATTAATACTTTGATGAATCAGCAAGAAAATTCTACCACCCCACCTGTAAACCGGACTTCTATACCTGTCACGCCCACGGTTACGCAAACCCCTCCGACAGGCCCGACCACTGTAGCACGACAAGAGGCTTATCTGATTCAGTGGTTGAGGCTGAAACCGAAAAATTTCTCAGGTGCTGGCGAACCATGGGACGCCCAGGCGTGGTTCAAGACAGTGGAAAGTACACTGGAGCTGCTGGACTGGCCTGAGCATGAGAAGATCAAGTGTGCCTCATTCTGCCTTTATGGGGATGCCAGAATGTGGTGGGAAAGGGTCAAGGCCAAGAGACAGGTGAACCAGATGACGTGGTCAGATTTCGAATCAGAGTTCTTTGAAGAATTCTTCAATATGCGTGTCACAAACAAACACTACTATGAGTTCACGGAATTCCGACAGGGCAATCTCTCAGTCAATGAAGCTGTGAAGAAATTTAATCGATTGGCTCGTCTATGCCCCGAGCTGGTCCGCATTGAGAAAGAGAGGGTCTGACTTATGCTTAAGATGTTGCGGCCCGAAATAGCCCTGAACGTGGCTGGCGAAGTTAACAGACTGCAGACCACCGAGGAACTGTTTAGTAGTGCCCTACTCACTGAGCACTATTTGAACAATATCAATCAGCAAAGGAAGGCGCTAAATGAAAGTAAGAATCAAGTTCACTCCGGGATTCTCGATTCTTCCTTTCATTATCCTTGATGTACTTTCCTTTAATGATCACTTAGGAGGTCAAAAATCCCAAAGCACCCACGCTAATTGGAAGGGAGACCAAGGTGGTAAACGAAAGCCATGGAACAACCCCCAAGGGGGCCCAGCAAATAAACAGCCCAAGCCTTCTCCGTGTGCGACATGAGGAAAAAGTCACCCCGGGGAATGCTGCAAAGGTAAGAACCGATGTTTCATCTGTGGAGTAGAAGGGCATATGGCGGCTTACTGCCCTACCAAGAACCAGGCTCCTCCCCAACAACTCGTTCAATACCAGGGTGCACCAGCGCAATTACACTATATGCAATCTGAGCTGGAAGGTACCCCGATGTTGGAGGCCCCACCAGCTATGACAAATGCCAGGGTGTTCTCTGTCACCAAGGAGGACGCTGCGGAAGCTTCTACTGTTGTCACAGGTCAGATACTTATTTCCAGTCAGTATGCTACTGCATTATTTGATACTGGGGCAACGCACTCGTTCGTTTCTGTGCCATACACTAAGAAGATAGACATGTCACCACAAGTTTTAGACTGCAAGTTCTTAACAACCCTGCCTTCGGGAGAAATAATGACATCCACTCACGTGCTACGTGCGGTGCCAGTCAGAATCGCAGAGAGAGAACTCTACTGCGATCTGATTGTACTCGACATGCAGGATTATGATGTCACAATGGGAATGGATTTTCTGAGCAAATACGGTGCTTCTATCGAGTGTCGTAAGCGAAAGGTAATCTTTCAACCTGAGGCAGATTCTATGTTTGAATTTATCGGGGAGCCAAGGAAAAGAACCGGGAAATTTTTATCAACTCTCGAAGCACAGAAGATGTTAGACAAGGGATATACTGGATTTCTGGCACATGTGGTTGATACAAGTCAAATAAAGGACCAGAGGCTGGAAGAAGTCAGGATTGTATACGATTACCCAGAGGTGTTCCCGAATGAATTACCAGGATTAGCTCTCGATAGAGAAGTGAAATTCGAGATTGAATTGGTTCCTGGTACTAACCCGATCTCCAAGGCAACTTACCGTATGGCGCCGGCTGAATTAAAGGAACTTCAAGAACAACTACAGGAGTTACACGATAAGGGATTTATTCGCCCTAGTCATTCTCCATGGGGAGCTCCGGTACTATTTGTAAAGAAGAAAGACGGATCTATGCGAATGTGCATAGATTATCGAGCACTAAACAATGTGACGATCAAGAACAGGTATCCCCTTCCGAGGATAGATGACCTGTTTGACCAATTGAAGGGAGCCACCGTTTTCTCGAAAATTGATCTAAGGTATGGTTATCATCAAGTTAGAGTAAAACAGGATGATATCCTGAAGACGACTTTCCGAACATGATATGGGCATTTTGAATTCGTTGTTATGCCCTTCGGCATGACAAATGCTCCTGCTATGTTTATGGACCTTATGAATCGGGTATTCTTGTCTTTCCTCGACAAATTTGTGATCGTCTTCATTGACGATATCCTTATTTATTCGAGAACCCAAGAAGAGCACGCCGAGCATCTGAAGATAGTATTACAGATTCTTCGGGAAAAGCAACTGTACGCAAAGTTCTCCAAATGTGAGTTCTGGCTCGACCGAGTAGGCTTTTTGGGCCATATTATTTCCAAAGACGGGGTTATGGTAGACCCAACAAAGATTGAAGCTGTGAATAACTGGAGCCGGCCAAAGAACGCCAACGAAATCAGAAGTTTCCTCGCGCTGGCAGGCTATTATCGAAAATTTATGGAGGACTTCGCGAGAATTGCAGCCCCTCTAACGACCCTCACCCAGAAAGATAAAAAGTACGAATGGACGGAAAGCTGCGAAAGGAGTTTCTTGTAGCTAAAAAGGAGACTTACAAGTGCTCCAATTCTTACCCTTCCAGAAAGTAACCAAAGCTTCGACATGTATAGCGACGCCTCCAAACTAGGACTCGGAGTTGTACTTATGCAGAGGGGTAAAGTCATTGCCTACGCCTCTAGGCAACTCAAAGAACATGAACAGAACTATCCCACTCACGATTTAGAACTGGCCGCTGTGGTCTTCGCTCTCAAGATATGGAGGCATTATCTGTATGGAGCGCAGTGTAGGATTTATATAGACCACCAGAGTCTGCGATATTTCTTCACTCAGAAAGACCTAAATATGAGACAACGCCGATGGCTCGAGTTGGTGAAGGACTACGACTACGAGATCTTCTACCATCCAGGGAAGGCAAACAAAGTGGCCGATGCACTCAGTCGGAAGTCCAGTGCCACCTTGATGTCCTTATCTATATTACCCCAGCCACTCGGAAGAGAAATTATGAATTACGGAGTCGAGATCATTTCCGGATGGCTTTCTACCATGACAATATCGCCGACACTGTTCGACGACATACTGGAAAAATAAAATGGTGACCCGAGTCTCCATAAAATCAAGCAGGAGATTCTAGAAGGAAAGGGCGACAGTTTTCGTATCGTCGACGGGGGAGTAACATACTTTAGGGATCGTCTATATATCCTTAATGATCCGGAGCTGCGGAGAGAAATATTAACCGAAGCTCACGGAACCCCTTATTCGATGCATCCGGGATCCACCAAGATGTATCAAGACCTGAAGGAGAAATTCTGGTGGTCCAGTATGAAGAGAGATGTGGCTCAGCATGTTAGCACTTGCCTGACCTGCCAACGAGTGAAAGCAGAACACCAACGACCCGGAGGAGTTATGTAGTCACTTCCAATTCTGGAATGGAAATGGGAAGATATCTCTATGGATTTCATTTTAGGACTTCCCAGGACTATAAACGGATATGATGCAATATGGGTAATTGTGGACAGGTTGACGAAGTCTGCTCACTTCCTAGCAATCAAGATGACGTATTCGATTGAGCAACTAGCTCAATTATATGTTAAGGAGATAATCAGACTTCATGGAGTTCCCAAGACCATCATCTCAGATAGGGATGGTCGATTTACTTCACTTTTTTGGAAGTGTGTTCAGAAGTCTCTCAGCACTAAACTACGATTCAGCACCGCCTTTCACCCTCAAACTGACGGGCAAACTGAACGAGTGAATCAAGTACTGGAGGACATGTTGCGGGCTTGTGCCCTGAATTTCAAAGGGAGTTGGTGTCGATACCTATGTTTAGCGGAATTCGCTTACAATAATAGCTACCAAGCTACTATTAGAATGGCACCTTATGAGGCCTTGTAAGGGAGGAGATGTAGGTCTCCAATCTGTTGGTACGGGGGTGGTGAAAAGAAGGAAATGGGGCTCAAGACGGACCTCATCGACGACACTACTCGAGCTATACAGAACATTCGGCAACGGATAGAAGCTGCTCAGAGCCGGCAGAAGAATTATGCGGATGTCCGGCGTAGGCCACTAGAATTTGAGGTTGGAGATTTGGTATTTCTCAAAGTGGCTCCCATGAAAGGGGTAACGAGATTTGGGAAGAAAGAAAAACTAAGTCTGCGTTATGTGGGACCATACCCAATTCTGAAAAGAGTCGGCAAGGTGGCATATGAGCTAGAGCTGCCTCAAGAGATGTCGGCTATTCACAACGTGTTCCATGTGTCAATGCTCAAGAAGTGTATTCCAGACACAGATCAAGTGATCGAGCCGCAAACGGTATAAGTTCAGGAGGACCTAAGTTTTGAAAGCCGACCTATCCAGATCTTGGATCGGGAAATCAAAAAGCTAAAGAACAAGGAGGTACCCTTAGTCAAGGTCCTATGGCAAAGTCAAAGGTTCGAGGAAGCTACCTGGGAACGCGAGGACGAGATGAGACACAAGTACCCGGAGCTATTTTAAGTTCGAGGACGAACTTTCACGAGGTATGGGGGATTGTAATGACCCGAAAAATTTTCTCAATATTTTCATTAAAAATATTGAACATGTCTAGATAGATTTTCGAGGAACATAGAGATACTAGTACGAACCATAGAATGATTTTTCATGATTTTTCATGTAGATTAGCTAAGTAATAATTGGCCCTTCTAATACCATGGCCATTAAGGGACCTTAGGTAAAAAATTTATCATGAATGGAATGGATTTAAATTAGAAATATTAACATAAACCTTAGTGGGCTCTTATATGGGCCTTAGCAAAAATAAGTATAAAAGTAAAAAAAAATGCATGCACCAAGGATTGAACCTTGGACCTAGTGTATCACCATGCATGTACTAACCAATTCACCTAGCAAGGAAGTGCTAATAGAGAATGAAGAGGATTTTGGTTAAGGCTTAGGGAAGTGAAGAGTCATCAAGAGAAGAGGCACCATGCCCCTTCACATGCCCCCTTCATGTAGTATAAAAAAGAGGGGAAGGGAAGAGGCAACTTAGCACTTAAGTCATTGTTCTCTTCTTCCACCAAAACTCCTTCTCTCCCTCTTCTTCCTTCTCCTAGCCGAAACCCACAAAGGGTTTGTCTCCCTTAGAAAAGCTTCACAAAGGACTCCATCTTCAAGATCTAAGGGCTTCCTACAAGGCTACAAGGGCTAGGGGTGGTCTAGGGTCAAGGAGGTTTTCTTTTGGCTTCTCTATTCAAGGTGATAATCAAGATAAACCAAGGTAAGACTCCCTCACCTGTGGTATAATAGTTTTTCTTGATGTTTACCATGATTCAAGTTCGTTGGAGATATATATGTTGAGGAAACCATGAGAGATGATCCTTTAGGGTTTTCGGCCAAGGCATGGTTCCAAGTCTAGGATGATGTTAAAAACTTTATTTAGGTTTCCTAATGTTTTTCTATGGTAAATAAGGAATAAATTATGAGTTATGAAATTTTTGATGGCACCCTAGGACCCTTTACAAGTTTCGGCCACCACCTCTAATCCATGGTTAGGATTAGATTTAACCTCTAAGCATGTCATCTATGATTCCTTATGATCCTATGAATATTGATTGTAAATGGTATAAATTTTTCATGGGCCTAGACCCCCTCTAGGGTTTCGGCCATGACCAAGAATAGGGCTAGAACTTAGGGTTAGCCCCAATTATAGGTTCTAGGCTGAATGTTATGAACCTAGTTAGCAAGTATCATGTTCCTACGAATCTTACCCCTGCATGTTTTATGATAGATACCATGATCATGTATGATATGTGATATGTGCCATGTATGTAATGCATGCTTACCTGAGGTACCGTGATCATGCAAGCTTTATGAACTAGGATGATGTTTATACTTAGGACATAATTATGTATGTATGTCATGTCTTATGAATGGAAAATTATGAATAAAGATAAGGTTCATGCCTTCGAGGCATAATGATGATATGGAATGAAAATGATGAATGAAGATAAGGTTCATGCCTTCAAGGCATAATGATGATGTAAGCATTAAGAACGAATGATTATGCCATGTATGTTTTATGAATAAAGAAGCATGTGAAATTATTTTATTTTATGAATAGGCTTGTACCGGACCTAAGTAAGGTCAACAGTTCTGGACTACCGATGAAGCTGTCCACGGTTCTGGACTACCGATGAAGCTGTCCACGGTTCTGGACTACCGATGAAGTTGTTCACGGTTCGGGACTACCGATGAAGCTGTCCTTACCCTAGTAGGTCGAGATTAGCTACCTCGTATTTACTTAGGGATGCGCGTACATGATGTATGTATGTGGTACAAGCCAGGGCCCCATGATGTTATGATTATGTTTAAGTATTTATAAGTATGATTTTCAAATAAGCATCCTTATGTATATGCATTTGACTCATGCATCCATTCATATTACGCATTTATGCTAAGAATCTGCTTATGATATGCTCATGATTTATGCTAAGAATATGCTTATGATATGCTCATGATTTATGTTAAGAATATGCTCATGATTTATGCTAAGAATCTGCTTATGATATGCTCATGATTTATGCTAAGAATATGCTTATGATTTATGCTAAGAGTATGCTTATGAATTGTGTTAAGAATATGCTTATGATTGTGTTAAGAATCATGTCATGTTAAATGTCTTTTATGCTTACGTTTCATGTTAAGAACCATGTCCTGTTAAATGTTTCATATGATTACGGTTTCTGTGACATATGGTTTTAGTGAGTAGGAAAGGGTCTTACTAAGCCTGTGTGCTTATAGTCTTATTTTCTTATACCGCAGATCAAGCAAGAGGGTATTAAGGGAAGCAGCAGGAGGGGCAAAATTGTGTGTGTGGCAGTGACATGGCAAAGGATTCTTCTATTTATACTTGTTGCATGTCTTGTGTTTTGAAACGCCTCCTTAGGTTCTATGCTATACTTGTTAGTAGGAGCCCTAGAGCCAATTATATGATGATTGACTAGGGGCATTTTGTATCATATTCTATCATTAATAAAGGCATGTTTGGTTATTATACTTACTTTGTATTCTGTGTCGAATGACTAAGTATAATAATGTCCTTGTGTAGTAGATTCTTATCTATATTATATCGATTGGTTGAATCGATAGTGAGATAATGTAGAGAACACTACACTAAATTATTCCTAGTCAAGCATTAATATTCAGGGATAATATTAATGCATGGAGACTAGCATGTAAGTCAACTGATGACTCGAGCTCACAAGTCATGGATATGTGATATCAAGTTGACATATGGGTATACATTGGAGAATGTGTACTGAATTACCCGCCATGAGAAAGTTTCATAGATTGTCATATGAGTGTTATAGACTTTCTCATGTAACTATTGGTATGAATAGTCCTTAGACCTGAAGTCACTACGGTTCCCTACATAAGGAGTTATGTACTTTGGTATCGTCAAACGTCACCCGTAACAGGGTGGACTATAAAGGCGATCACTGGGTATGTAATGAATTATGCGGAGGGATGTAAGTGATGTAGATGGGATCTATCCCGCCCATATGACGGGAGTGATATCTGTGGGCCCCTTGATCAAGTAGGACTACTGAAACGCATGGCCATGCTCGAATGAGTCAATATGAGATATTGAGCTCATTTGTTTGAGTGAGTCTACTCAGGGATCAAGAAACACAAGATTGATTGAGGATGACACGGTCTATGCCTCATTGGTCAATCTAGATATCAAGGATAGAAGGACAAGGTCATACACTATCATAGTCACGGAGGTTTAGTCGGATCTCGACTTTTCTTGTTGCTTGGGTAGCAATGATGCATTGCTAGATGCCGCTCATTGCTTATGTGTCTAACGTCATGAGAACCTATTAGGTCACACACAAAGGACACAATGCTTCGGGAAAGTTGATCGGCAGATCTGAGCCCGAGTTGGGAACTCGGGAGATCTGAGCCCGAGTTGGGAACTCGGGAGACCTGAGCCCGAGTTGGGAACTCGGGAGGTCAGTTCGGGGGACTCGAGTTGGGAACGAGAGAGAGACCGAGTCGGAGCTCGGCGGGCCGAGTCGGAGCTCGGCGGGCCGAGTCGGAGCTCGGCGGGCCGAGTCGGAGCTCGGCGGGCCGAGTCGGAGCTCGGCGGGCCGAGTCGGAGCTCGGCGGGCCGAGTCGGAGCTCGCGCCGAGTCGGAGCTCGGCAGACCGAGTCGGAACTCGGCAGACCGAGTCGGAACTCGGCGGACTGGGACGACACTCGGCAGACTGGGACGACACTCGGCAGACTGGGTCGGAGCTCGACAGACTGGGTCGGGAGCTCGCCACTCGGGAGACTTGGTCGGGAGACCAAGTCGGAAGCCCGAGAGGCCCGGTCGGAGTTGCATGTAGGAAAGAGAAAAGTCTCTCTTCATTGGATGAAAAGATTCGTTTCTTGCATGGGAAATAATAATGAGCCACATAAAAAGATGTGCTATTTATTGGGAAGCCAAAGAGACACAAACCTCTTCATATTCATGGGATGATTATAAAAGAGAGCCTTGTGACTTTGGATGAGGTTTTCTTCCTCTTGCCTTAGCTTTTCTCCTTCCCTTCCTCTCTTCTTCCTCTCCTCCACTCTTGGCTGAAACCTTACTGTAAGGTTCTTGGTGTTTTCGAGCTACCTCAAGTTGCTAGCACAACTAAGGTAGTTCTCCTGAAGTTGAGAGATTGTGTCCGTGTGAATACGAATAGAGGCACAGACATTTGAACGTGCAAGAGATCCGGCGCATCTTGGACGAGCGGGATAATCGAAGGGCACACTTCAAAGGTATAAACAGTAGATAAATCTATTAGATATATAGCTTTGTACGAGTTTTCTTTCGCATGGATCGCTCGTGGGTTCTTGTTTCCACTGCATTTTTATTGTTTTGTGCCGGGAGAACCCAACAATACTTATGATAGTTATGCCTAAAGAATAACTTACTACTTATGATGCTTATGGATAAGTTACTTGCTACTTATGATGCTTATGGATAAGTGATGGAATGTTTATATCATGATGCTACGTATGTTGTTAATAGGCTAAGTTACAATGTCACCATGTTCATGAATGATAGTTAAGGCATATATACCTGATTTAAATATTAGTTGCATGGTTAAACGCATGTGTAATAAGTTTAAAAAAAATATTTATTCCGCTGCATTAAGATGTTTATATGCCCCTATGTATGTTAGCGTAACGCCGCCTCTCGCCACACCGTAAGGTGTGGGAAAAAGGCGGGCGTTACAATAGGCAAAAAGCAGCAAATGTAGGGAAGGCACTGGTAACCTCACCGAGATCCCTCGACCTGGGATGATCGAAAAAGTACTCATGGATAGAGTTAGGGGTGACTCCATCAAAGGGAACCGGTAGAGGATCTGGAAGATAAGGGTAGAGGGAAAAGTCATTATCTGACCGGCGACAACCAAGAAAGTCAGTGAAAACAAATCGATTAAAATCAAGGTCGACACTGGAGACACGGGTCCTCCACCCCGTTCCCTCTCCACTAACCATGTTATTATAAAATTCAGAGACCAAATCAAAGTTGATTGGCCTCTCAAGGAAAAGAATGGATTGAAGTTCATAGTGTTCAATGATTTGTCGTATCGTAGGACAATGTTCGTAAATGTAGGTTTGGTCCACCGTTCGACATGGCATGAGTTTGAAGTGTGCCATTGAAAGTCTAGAGCATAATGAATATTTTGAAATCTAGTATGTGGAGGTGGTGGAGGTCTTGAAGGGGGTGTAGATGATGAAGGGTCTTTGCCTTTTGAGCTTCCCTCCGCGGGTTCCTTGCTCTTAGATGACTTTCTAAAGGTTTGAAGAATTGATCATGACAACAATTTGAATCAAATGAAGTGAATCAAGTGAACATAATCGTGACACAAATAAAGGATCACAAAGGTAAGATTTTATCAAAAATCAAACAAGATTTGATCATATTGGTCAAGACAGGGTTTAATCAATGAACCAATCAGTGAACATAAGGGTTAAGACAATGATCATATGGGAAGACACACATGGCACACACCCAAAGTAAACCCCAAAAATAAACATCACGGTTAGTTCACCACATATTATGATATTTGAAGTAATCAACAAGATGAAGGAAGGAGACCCTTACTTAGGTGCCATGATGTTGATTTGATCTGAGAAAATCCTGAAGGCTCGAAGAAGGACTCGCACAGGGGAAAGGTCACAGTGCAAGAAATGTGCTCAAGACCTTGAGCAAGACAGAAACTTGCAAAAGACAAGGAGGGGCTCGTAGGAAACCTTGGCAGGATCACACTCGCATAGAAGCTCGCATGCAAGAGGAGGAGAGGAAGATGATCGCATGCACAAAAGGTGAGAGTTTCGGCGCTAGGGCTTGGGAAGAAAGGGTTTAGGCGAAGTTAATAGGTTGGTGGATCGGTCCACCAACCGAAATTTAATGTGATCGAACGGATCACCGTTCGATCTGAGAGCGCCCAGACCGATCAGGCACCATCCTGATCGGATTGGCCTGGTCCTGATCGGTCGAGGTGACCGATCAGGCAGGCTCCTGATCGATCGGCTGATCGATCAGGAAGCGAACAGTAGGTTTGGAGGTTTTTCTGTGAGCCCCTGATCGGTCTGTGGACCGATCACCATAGAGTGTCAGATCGGTCTGGAGACCGATCCAGACCAACACAGAATGTTTGGTCAATTTTCATGAAGGGTTCTGTGACCTCTCTGATCGGTCTGTGGACCGATCACCACAGGAGGGGTCCAGATCGGTCCGGGGACCGATCCAGACCAACACAGAATGTTTGGTCAATTTTCGTGAAGGGTTCTGTGAACTCTCTGATCGGTCTGTGGACCAATCACCACAGGAGGGGTCCAGATCGGTCCAGGGACCGATCAGCCCTACGCTTGATCGGTCCAGTGACCGATCAGGCTTCCTGGTAATTCCTGATACGATCTGAAACTTTCAGTTTCAGACTTCCAAACGATTTCTGAAAGGATCTGATGAAGTTTATCGATCTTGGAAGTGATTCCTTGACTATAATTGATCCCTAAACAAGGATCAAAGGTCCTTATGAGTCTAACAATCACTTTGCTCCACCCAAGTGGAGTAAAACTCAATCAAATCCATTCAATCAATTTTCAATCAAGTTTGTATCCAAATAAGGTTTCCAATCAAGTTTCCTTGATTGGAATGTCCAAGTATGATCATGGAGCCAAGTACACATGTGTTATGCATTGGTTTTCCCATACTTGGTCACCGAAGTAATTTTTATCTCGTCAACCTAATTTCTCAAGGGATGCATTGACATTTTGAGAAATTGGGTTGATCCTAGCATCTCACCCCATATCTAGCAAACAAAAACGTTTTGGTAAACCTTATAGTTTGTGTGAGATGTCCCCAAGTTACCCAATTGTATCCCAACAATTCAAATTGATCATGAAGGGTTTTGAATATTTTTTTTATTATTAATCCTATGAAGCGCGACACATTCCCAACTCCCTTCTTAAGAAACTAAACTCATTTTCGGAGAGTGGTTTAGTGAAAATGTCAGCTAGGTTTGATTTGGACTCTACATGTGAGAGTATAATATCTCCACTAGCAACATGATCTCTAATGAAGTGGTGACGCACTTCAATATGCTTAGTTATAGAGTGATGGACTGGATTCTTTGTTAGGTTAATTGTGCTAATGTTGTCACACAACACTTGCACACCCTTATAGCTTAATCCATAGTCCTCTAGAGTATGTATCATCCACAACAATTGTGATACACTCTCTCCCATGGCGATATACTCTGCCTCGGTTGTGGAGAGAGCAACACAATGTTGCTTCCGACTTGACCAACTAACTAGAGATGATCCTAGGAATTGGCAACCCCCACTTGTGCTTTTCCGATCCAACTTGCACCCAGCATAGTCGGAATCGGTATAGCCAATCAGGCCAAAAGACTCGGTACAGGGGTACCAAAGACCAACTCCAATTGTACCCTTAAGATATTTCAAAATTCTCTTAACAGCAATTAAATGAGATTCCTTGCACATACTTGATACCTAGCGCACATACCCACAGCAAAGAGTATATCAGGTCGACTAGCTGTGAGGTATAGCAGACTACCTATCATGCTCCGGTATTGAGTCAGATCAACAGGTGTACCACTCTCATTATTGTCTAATCTTGTGTTTGTAGCCATGGGAGTGGTTACCTCTTTTGAATCACTCATGTTGAATTTTCAAAGCATCTCTTGAGTATACATTGATTGGTGCACATGGATTCTGTCGCGAGTTTGCTTAATTTCAAGTCCAAGGAAGAAAGTCAACTCTCCCACTAGACTCATTTCAAATTCACTCTCCATGTGTCCAATTAATTCATTTAAATAACCCTTGTTATTTGAGCCACAAATTATGTCATCGACATACACTTGGGCTACAAAAATATTGTCACCATCTCTTCGTAGAAACAGTGTAGGGTCTATTTGGCCTCTAACAAAGCCTTTTTCAATTAGATAGGTCGACAACCGCTCATACCAAGCTTGGGGTGCTTATTTAAGGCCATACAGTGCCTTTTTGAGCTTGAACACGTGGTTTGGGAACTCGGTACTCTCAAACCCCGGAGGTTGTTCGACATAGACTTCTTCCCTTATTAAACAATTTAGAAAGGCCGATTTGACATCCATTTGATATAACTTGAAACCTCAATGTGCTGCAAATGCAAGCATCAATCGGATGGACTCTAATCGTGCCACAGAAGCATAGGTCTTATCATAATCAAGGACTTCAACTTGACTGTAGCCCTTGGCTACTAATCGTGTCTTATTTCTTATGATTTCTCCCTTATGGTTCAATTTATTTTTAAAGACCCATTTGGTTCCAATGATGGTGGTCTTCTTAGGTCTAGGGACTAAGTCCCAAACTTGTCTTCTTTCGAATTGACCTAGTTCATCTTGCATCGCAATGATCCAATCGGGATCATTTAATGCTTCATCAATTTTCCTAGGTTCAATTTCGGAAATTAGGGCAACTTCATTAGCTTCATTCCTAAAGAATGATCTAGTCCTAACCCCATGATGGATGTCTCCAACAATTTGGTCTTGGGGATGGCTAGAAGCTAACCTAGTTTGCCTTGGTGTTGGTGGTGCTTCTTGAATGGTTTCACTAGACACAAGCTCAGCCTCAGGATCCGGCTGATCTATTGGTTGTCTAGGCTCACCGTCATCGGATTCATCATCATCAACAAGATTTGGACTTTCATTCAAACTTAGTCTCCTAAGTTCGAATTGGACTTCATCTTCTGGTTGTCCATTGGCTTTTGGAATTTCTTCAAAGACAACATCAAAAGACTCTTCAACCAATCTAGATTTATTATTGTAGACTCGGTAGGTTTTGCTAACTAAGGAGTACCCGACTAGTATCCCTTCATCAGCCTTTGCCGTGAACTTTCCAAGATGGTCCTTAGTGTTTAGAATAAACACCTTACAACCAAACACCCTAAGGTGTCTAACCGTAGGCGGTTGTCCAAACCACAGTTCATGAGGAGTCTTACCTAAAAATCTATGTATGAGAACTCGATTATGCACGTAGCAAGCCGTGTTTACAACTTTGACCCACAAGTAACTCGGTAATAAGTACTCATTGAGCATGCTTCGAGCAGCCTCTTGTAGAACACGGTTCTTCCTCTCTATAACACCATTTTGTTGTGGTGTTCTAGGAGTGGAGAACTCATGTCTATATCCTCTATCTTGACAAAACTCTAAAAATCGTTGGTTTTGAAATTCACCTCCATGATCACTTCTTATTGTCTTAATTGTTGATGATTTTTCATTTTCAACTCTTCTACAAAAAGAAATGAAAACATCTAAGGTTTGATCCTTATATTTTAGAAAATATGTCCATGTATATCTAGTAAAATCATCAATGATAACAAAGCAATATCTACTACCATTCAATGATATGATAGTGCTACAATCAAACAAGTCCATGTGAAGTAAATCCAATGCGGTAGAAGTACTTACAGTGCTTTTACCTTTATGTGCAGATTTTGTTTGCTTACCCATTTGACATGCATCGCAAATCTTTTCTTTCTCATACTTGATGCTTGGTAGCCACGAACTAATCCCTTGTTGGCCAACTTCCAGATATTCTTCATGTTCACGTGTGCTAGTCTCCGGTGTCAAAGGGTGGACTCCTCTTCTTTTGACATGAGACACTTAGCAAAAGCATTAGTAGCACTTTTAAAAGATACTTGATAAATGTTATCTACTTTTGTTCCTACTAGTACCGTGTCAAAAGTGTCATGTTGTCTAACTAGACATTGACTTGGTTGAAAATCAATTGTGTAGCCCGCATCACACAATTGACTGACACTTAGGAGATTAAATGTCATCCCCTTAACTAGAAGGACATTTTTAATTCTAAGACATTCGGATATTTGAATGTCTCATATTCCTATAATCTTAAGACTACCATTATTACCAAAGGAAACATTACCTCTATTTTTGCATTGAATGGTAGTAAATAATGATTTATCACCGGTCATATGTTTGGAGCACCCACTATCAACGAACCAAGTTGATAGATGCTCCCCCTCAATCACAACCTACACAATTCGAAAAATAGAATATTTAGGTACCCAAACCTTAGGACCTAAAGCACCTACTAAACAAGACTTAGGCACCCATGCCTTGACAACTTTCTTTTGAACCTTGGGTATCTTAAGTGGTCTAACACCAGTCCTAGACATTAATGACACAAATGAAAGTTCTTTGGGTTGGTAACCAATACCGGCCCTATTGTAGACTGCCCTTTGGGCATTCAAAATCATGTCTAAGGTCTTTGAGCTTGTTGAGAATTTCTCAAGAATACTCTTGAGTCTCTCAACTTCACTCTTCAATGATTTGTTCTCATCCTCTAACAATTCAACATGCAAATCATCTACATCCTCATCCCTAGAGGACTTCAATTGTTCAATTTCAATTTTCAAAGACTTAATTTTTTGTTTTGACTTCTTCAAAAAATCGGTTAAACATGCAATTATTCTATAGCATTTCTCAAGTTCGGGAGTGATTACCCCTTCATCATCCGAAGATGATGAAGCCGCGTTTGAGGAGTCGGAGGATTCATCACTGCTTTCTTCTCCCTCAATTGCCATGAGTGTCACATGTCGTGTACTCTTCTCCTCCGTCTCTTCATCGGATGAACTTGAGGATGATTCATCCCAAGTGGCCTTCGAGACCTTCTTCTTTTTCTTTGACTTTTCCTCCTTCTTCTTGGATTTCTCCTCCTTCTTCTTTAGCTTCGGGCATTCACTCTTGAAGTGCCCTTTCTTGCTACACTCATAACAAGTTACATTAGATTTATCAACTTTAGCTTCACTAGGATTACCTTTACCCTTAAGTGTCGACTCCTTCTCATCATCCTTCTAACGAAATTGGCCATCTCGGAGGAGGAAGAGTCACTGCCATCTTCCTCGGACTCGGACTCGGACTCGGATTCGGAAGAAGATGAAGATGATGAGACTTCCATCTCCTTCTTCTTCTCCTTCTTCTTCTTGTTCTTTTCTCCTGCAACTAAGGCAATCCCCTTCTCCTTGGGGCCTTTGTTAGCTATTTCATGAAGTTCCATCTCACAAAATAAATCATCTAATTTTACAATTGCTAAGTCCTTGGAAACTTTGTAGGCATCCACCATGGATGACCACAAAGCATTCCTTGGAAATGCTTTTAACACATACCTCACAAGGTCGTGATTCTCGACCTATTCATCAATAGAATGAAGACCATTGAGGACTTCCTTGAATCGGCTATGTAGATCACTTACGATTTCATTCTCCTTCGTGGAGAGGTTTTGGAGTTGGTTGAGGAACAAATCCCTCTTGGCGATTCTTGAATCTCGGGTGCCCTCGTGGAATTCTATGAGCTTGTTCCACAAATCTTTTGCACTTATGAATGGACCAACCTTGATTAGTTGGTCTTTGTTCATGCCGCATTGTAGGGTCACCACCGCCTTCGCGTCGGCTTCACCCTTCCAGGTTTGTTCAGCCGTCTAACGCCAAGATTCTAGTTCTTTGCCTTCATCATCCTTTGGAGGGGTAAAACCCTCCTTCACCGTGAACCAAGTGTTGATGTCCATTTTTAGGTAGTACTCCATCTTCGATCTCCAATATTGAAAATCTGCGCCATCGAAGAAGGGAGGTCGGGTGGTGCTAAAGCCTTCTCTCAACGCCATGGATGATAGCTCTCGGTTGTTAATCCGCTAGAACAGAGCCCCAAGCTCTGATACCACTTGTTGGATCTTGGATGGCTAGAGAGGGGGGGTGAATGTAGCCAGACACTTGAGCTTTAGCTCTTTTCAACTTTCTGCACCTCAAATGTTAGTAGCACAGCGGAAGCACAAGAAAAACAGAGTTGTAGAAAACCAAACCCTAAACTAAGCACAAACATAAAAACGCTAACAAGAGGATTTACAAGGTTCGGGGATAACTTGCCCCTACTCCTTGGCGTGCCCTTAAGGTGGGTGATCCCTTGATCGTCAGTAGATCAAGCCCCGAAAAATTCGAATAGTAAGCAACCTCCTTCTCGGTGGAGTAACCTCTCCACAGCATTTCAAGATGATGAAGTATAAAATACAAGAAACACAAGAAGGATCTTACTTAGCACTTAGAACCACAAGAACACAAGCAAACTTCTCTGAGCTCCACACAGCGCAGATCTCACGCAAGACTCTCCTCTTCATGTCTTCTCGCTGATGGACTCAAGCGTCTTGTTTCTCTTCTCCCAAGTGCCCAAGTAACAGAAGGTTGCTTCAAGGATCACAGTTGTTTGCTCAAGATGATGGAACAGCAGATAGCACAAGCACCCAGCAAGAAGTGTTCACAGCAAGCTCTAGCGAGAAGTCTCTACAGCCCTTCTCCGCTACGCAGCTTAAGTCTTCTCCACTATCGCCAGGTCACCACCTCACTGCAGCCTCCAGCTGCTCACCTGCCAACGCCAGCTACCACTGAGCTCTCCCTGGACTCCCTGAGCTTCCCTCAGCCAAGCTCCAGTCAGCAGCTCCAGCCGTTGCAACCTGAGATGGCAAATGGACAAACCTACTCCAAGGAAAGGCCTCCATTGACTCTCCTTGAGTGTTTGAATCCATCTTTGTCACCTGCACACTCAATCAGAGGTTTAGCAAATGAAATCAAACTTATATCAGTAATAGCAAAGAAGATCAAAGTGACATCAATAGCGTATCAGTGAAAGCAGGCGCGATCAGAGCGTCTGACAGCGCGTTTGAATTAAAGTGATCGGTCACCGGACCGATCAGGACTATCCCAGACCGATCAGGCTCCAACCTGATCGGTCCCCAGTGAGAAACTTGGGATCACAAGCTCGTATGATCGGTCACCCTGACCGGTCACCAGATCGGTCATCAAACCGATCCAGAAATCAGCTTGCCACAATCCCTCCTGAAATACACTGGCTGATCGGTCACCAGACCGATCAGGCTGTGTAACGCCCCAAAATTCCCATTTTTAGTTCTTAAAGTCCTTAGAATTATTTAAAAATGGTTTAGAAATATTCTAGATATTTTTAGGGATTTTTAGAATATTTTTATGGAATTTTCCGAGTCCGTTTAGTATATAAAAAAAAAGAAAAACATTTAAGGGCAGCCGGGGGTTCGAACCCGCGACCACCAGGAGACCAGGAGCGCGCGCGACCGGCTGGGCTAGGGTATCAAGCACAGAAAAGGTTGGAGAGAAATATATTTAAGGTGTAGTTAGGTTAATCCGCCCCATAAGTATAAATAGGTAATTAAAGAGAGAAGTTTTATTTCTCTCCTCTCCAAACCCTCACGCCGACCTCTCCTCTCTTGGGCGAAACAACACCAAGCTCCAGGGGGCCGGCCAAGGCTCTCCTCCAAGAGATATTCCTATATTCGGATCCCCGCGACGAGAGGAACGCGTAGGCGCGAAGAATTCTCCGAGATCTCAAGTTTCTCCCGAGCCCTAGACGTCAATCTTGGTTGTAAGTCCAAGATATCAATGTAAGTACTGCTCACCTGTGGTAAGAGGCGGTTTTCCGCGAGTTTTTCCTGTTAGAAAGTTAAAAATGCAATTTTTACCTTAGTTTATAATTTTGCATGTGAAATTAGTTGTTGTATGCTTATGTATAAGTTTAATTAAATACCCTATATGAGTTTAGGGTCTAAGAAAGTTATGAGAAAAGAAAAGAGAAGATAAAGATAAGAAAAGAAAAGGCCAAGGCCTTAAGAAATCTCCAAAAGTCAAGACTTAGGGATTTTAGCACGCAAAGTGCTCGAGAAAATGCCAAGGCATTTACAGATGAGAAAGAAAAGAAAGAAAAGCTATTTTATTTTCTAAGGCCAGTACCCGGCGTCCAAGGGCGTCGTTAAAGAAATCCAGGTGTCCAATTCCAAGGTCTTGGCCCTGGTAGACCAAGGTCTGCTCTATTAGGATTGGTGGCTCGCTACCCCAACCTTTTAGGGAACGCGCATGAGATGGTACTTACGTCTTCAGTGGATCCAAGTGATTATTATTTTCAAGTATATGCTTTAGCAAAGTTTTTAAAGTTTAAAGAGTTTTCAAAAAGTTAAAGAATAGCTAAAGTTTTAAGTTGAGCCAAGAAAAGTAAATTGAGATTTATTAATGCTTGAATATGCATGTTTTGAGTTATACATGTTCTTAGTTTTCTTTCAAGCATATAAGTATCTCATATGATTTTCATATTGTTCAAGAAGCATGTTTGCACATTTCAAGATTTTGTGAGCTAGATAGTACTTACTAAGCTTTTTGCTTACTAGTTGCATTTCCTCTTACTGCAGATAAAGGTAAAGGCAAGCAATTCTGAAGGAAGGCGACGAGGCGGTGCTGAGTAAAGTGTGTGTGGTGGCTGATTTTGGAGAGATCTTTGAGACGAGACAATTTAGTTATTTGAATTACAATGTTTTAGTTTATTTAAATTTCAAGTTCTTGCTTTATGGAGTTTAGCGAACATTTAAGCTTTGGATAGTTTTACATGCTCAATTTCTTAGAGTAAAGATTCCATGTCATTTTATTTAGCATACATATCCTTATGATTGCATTGGATGAGTAGAAGTGTGAGTAGTTTGAAATATTGATACTTTGTTAGAGAAATAGATGCATGTGCCAAGATAGTATTAATTTCCCTTTGAATCAAGTTTTTATTGCTTAAGTACGTCTAGAAAAGTTGCTTTCTCATTTGATAATGCCTTAGGGATGTTTCAGAATTTTGTGTGATGAGTTTCAATGGTTAGAAATTAAGTTTGGTACAAACTCTAGCTTAAAGTCTATGTAGATTTTTCGTAACTTGCTAAATTCCGCAAAAGTCCTACTTTCAAGTTTATGGATTCGTTTTGATAGGCTAAATTGTTTAGAAAACTGGTATAGAGTATAGAAATGGTGTCATGATTTTATATGGCTCGAAAGTATAGGTTTGGTGGAGTTTTGAAACAAGGCTTCGAATCTGAAAAACAGGTTTCAGACTTATCAGTCGACTGGTACAGTATCAGTCGACTGATACCCGTAAGCTGAGTTGGGCGAGGCAAGTTTCAATAAGTATTTTCTTACGAGTTTTTGAGAAAGAAAGTGTGACATGGTATCATGCATGACTATTTAAGTTAGAATATCATTCTTAAATAGATTAAAAAGAAAAAAAAAAGATTTCCGCATTTTTAGTCGTGCATTAGAGTCGAGAAGTAGACAAAAGTAACGATCCGTCTAAGGCAGGAGAAGGCGGGTCGCTACAGGTGGTATCAGAGCAGTTCCCATTCTCCAGCATCACACACACATCAGCATCAACCTTGCCGTCTTCAAGTAAGAAAGTTTTAAGTTTCAGTTTTTCTATTGCTCCTTTACTTAATTGCAGTATAGAGAAATGCTTAAGTACTTACTCATATGTGCATAGAACAAGGAAGCATGTTTATTACCTTAGTATCACGGAATCATGTTTAATCCCTAGAATGGATATTAGAGAAATGCTTAAGTACTTACTTGATTTGCCCAAAAGTAAGTTTTGGGATTATGGCACGCAAGGTGCTTGATAGAAGTTTTGAGTAAGACCAAGGTCTTACTAAGCCCTAGAACGAGTTCTAGGACTAAGAAATGAGATAAGAATCAAGACCAAGGTCTTGTTATATCCTAAAGCAAGTTTGGGAACATTACCATTAAGTGTTAAGTTATACATTTGAGGACGCCCTAGAAAGGCCCAAACGAGGAGCAAGTTCCCAGAGGGCAAGAGGTAACAGAGTCAGTACCACCACCAAATCTCTTAGAGGTGGTGGCTCGGGAGAGTAAGGCAAGAAGCATACCTCATTCAGTAGAAGAAACTGAAGCCAGGGAATTTCCCAGGCACAAGTAAACCATGGGATGCTTAAGCATGGTTCAAAATGTTGGAAAGAATAGTAGGCTACTGGACTGGCATGAGGTAGAGAAGATAAAGTGTGCATCTTTCTGCCTTACGGGAGATGCTAGAATATAGTGGAAGAGAGTCAAGGCCAAGAGAAATGTCAACCAGATGACATGGGCCGACTTCGAGACTGAGTTCTTCGAAGAATACTTTCACATGCAAGTAACCAACAAGCATTATGATGAATTCACGGAGTTCAGACAAGGAGAACTATCCGTGGATGAAACAGTGAAGATGTTTAAGCGGTTAGCTCATCTGTGCCCAGAGCTAGTTAGCACAGGAAAAGAAATGGCCTCTACTCAGAGGCTAAGGGCAGTACCAATCTGGATTTCCAACCGAGAGCTCTATAGTGACTGGATAGTCCTTGAAATGAAGGATTACGATGTCATGTTAGGGATGGATTTCTTCAGTAAGTACAGCGCTTCAGTGGACTGCCGTAGAAGGAAGGTGGTTTTCAGCCCAGAAGGATAACCACCATTCGAGTTCCAAGGAGCCCCAAGGAGGAAGACTCAGAAATTTCTCTCAGCCTTGGCAGCCCACCAGATGCTAGAGCAAGGGTGTGCTGGTTTTCTTGCACACATAGTGGAATCAGAAGCAAAGGAAGAACTCAAGCAGGAGGATGTACGGGTAGTCTGCGAATATCCAGAAGTGTTCCCAGAAGAATTACCTGGACTACCTCCCAACCGAGAAGTGGAATTCGAGATCGAGCTAGTGCCCGGTACCGGTCCGGTCTCGAAGGCCCCATATCGTATGTCTCCAGCAGAGTTGAAGGAATTACAAGAGCAACTCCAAGAGCTAGTAGACAAGGGCTTCATTCGCCCGAGTCATTCACCCTGGAGAGCTCCTGTACTTTTCGTCAAGAAGAAGGATGGGTCTATGCGTCTGTGCATAGACTACAGAGCTCTGAACAAGGTAACCATCAAGAACAAGTACCCCCTTCCTAGAATAGATGATTTATTTGATCAACTCAAAGGGGCTACAGTGTTCTCGAAGATAGATTTGCGTTCTGGGTATCATCAGCTGAAGGTTAAAGAAAGTGACATTCCCAGGACGGCCTTCAGGACAAGATACGGCCACTACGAATTTGTAGTAATGCCTTTTGGAGTAACCAATGCTCCAGCAGTCTTCATGGAGCTGATGAACCACATCTTCAGGGAGTATCTCGATAAATTCGTCATTGTATTTATTGATGATATTCTCATATACTCACAGACTCCAGAGGACCATGCTACACACTTGAGGATAGTGCTGCAGATCCTTCAGCAGGAGAAGCTCTATGCAAAATTCTCAAAGTGTGAGTTTTGGCTAGATCAGGTGACCTTCCTAGGTCACATTGTATCCAAAGAAGGCATTCAAGTTGATCCAGCCAAGATAGAAGCAGTCAGCAACTGGTGTAGACCCAAGAATGCCAGTGAGATCAGAAGCTTCTTAGGCCTGGCAGGATATTACAGAAAATTTGTGGAGGACTTTTCCAGGATAGCCTCTCCACTCACAGCCTTGACCAGAAAGAACAAGAAGTTTGAATGGTCAGATAAATGCGAGCACAGTTTTCTAGAGCTGAAGAAGAGACTGACCAGTGCTCCCATCTTGACTGTTCCAGAGAGTGACAAGGCCTTTGACATCTACAGTGATGCATCCAAGATGGGCCTTGGAGCTGTCCTCATGCAAGATGGTAAGGTAATAGCATACGCCTCCAGACAGCTCAAGGACTATGAGAAGAATTACCCTACCCACGACCTTGAGCTAGCAGCTGTGGTTTTCGCACTGAAGCTCTGGAGACACTACCTGTATGGAGTGCAGTGCAGAATCTTCACAGACCATCAAAGTTTGAAGTACTTCTTCACTCAGAAGGACCTGAATATGAGGCAGCGCAGGTGGCTAGAGTTGGTCAAAGATTATGACTGTGAAATCCTCTACCACCCAGGTAAAGCTAATAAAGTGGCAGATGCACTGAGCAGGAAATCCTGTGCAGCACTGATGTCCCTATCATCACTATCTCCACCGCTTCAGAAAGAAATAAAGGATTTTGGAGTCGAAGTAATAGTTGGGCAATTTTCTGCATTGACCCTAGAGTCAACCCTGCTTAAAGATATACAAGAAAAGCAAGATCAAGACCCAGAGATCCAGAAGATCAAGCAGGGGATCCAAGAGGCAGAAAATTCAGAGTTTCGAGTATCAGACAGTGGCATCCTCTATCTTGGAGACCGCCTTTGCGTCCCCAATGATGAGGAACTAAGAAAGAATATTTTAGAAGAAGCCCACAGTACCCCGTACTCTATGCATCCTGGTTCTACCAAGATGTACCAAGATTTAAAGAAGAGGTTCTGGTGGTCTGGACTCAAGCGAGACGTGGCCAGATATATCAGTACCTGCTTGACCTGCCAGAGAGTCAAAGCAGAGCACCAGAGACCAAGAGGAGTTCTACAGCCACTTCCCATTCCAGAGTGGAAATGGGAAGAAATATCCATGGACTTTATCACAGGTCTTCCAAGAACCACCCATGGACACGATGCAATTTGGGTGATAGTGGACAGATTGACCAAGTCTGCCCACTTCCTAGCCATCAAGTTATCACATTCGGTAGAGCAGTTAGCACAGCTGTACGTGAAAGAAGTGATCAGGCTTCACGGAATTCCGAAGTCGATCGTTTCTGACAGAGATGGGCGGTTCATCTCCCATTTTTGGAGGTGTGTTCAGGACGCCCTAGGCACCAGACTTCAGTTCAGCACAGCCTTCCATCCCCAGACTGATGGACAAACAGAGAGAGTAAATCAGATTTTGGAAGACATGCTCAGGGCTTGTGCATTGGACTTTAAAGGTAGTTGGTGCAAATTTCTATGCTTAGCTGAGTTTGCCTACAACAATAGCTATCAGGCCACCATCAGGATGGCGCCTTATGAGGCATTGTATGGCAGGAAATGCAGATCACCCATATGTTGGCAAGAAGCGGGTGAGAAGAAAGAGATGGAGTCAAGACTAGGCAGCCAGACTAAGCTTATAGATGAGACCACTCAGGCTATCCAGACGATCCGCCAGAGGATTGAGACTGCCCAGAGTAGACAGAAAAGTTATGCTGACACACGCCGTAGGCCACTTGAATTCCAAGTTGAGATTCAGTATTTCTCAAGGTCGCTCCCATGAAGGGAGTGGTGAGATTTGGCAAGAAGGGCAAGCTAAGTCCTCGCTACGTAGGACCCTACAAAATCATAAAGAGGGTTGGTAAGATAGCATATGAGCTGGACCTACCAGAGGATATGTCAGCTATCCACAGTACCTTTCATGTCTCTATGCTAAAGAAGTGTATTCACGACCCTAGCCAAGTGATTCAGCCTCAGTCAGTACAGATCCAAGAAGATCTTAGTTATGAGAGCAGACCGACACAGATAGTGGACAAAGCAGTTAAAAGACTAAGAAACAAAGAAGTGCCACTAGTGAAGGTCATCTGGCAGAATCAGAAGCGTGAAGAGGCTACTTGGGAACGTGAGGACAGCATGAGAGAGAGATATCCAGAATTATTCTAAGTTCGAGGACGAACTTTTCATAAGGTATGGGGGATTGTAACGCCCCAAAATTCCCATTTTTAGTTCTTAAAGTCCTTAGAATTATTTAAAAATGGTTTAGAAATATTCTAGATATTTTTAGGGATTTTTAGAATATTTTTATGGAATTTTCCGAGTCCGTTTAGTATATAAAAAAAAAAAACATTTAAGGGCAGCCGGGGGTTCGAACCCGCGACCACCAGGAGACCAGGAGCGCGCGCGACCGGCTGGGCTAGGGTATCAAGCACAGCAAAGGTTGGAGAGAAATATATTTAAGGTGTAGTTAGGTTAATCCGCCCCATAAGTATAAATAGGTAATTAAAGAGAGAAGTTTTATTTCTCTCCTCTCCAAACCCTCACGCCGACCTCTCCTCTCTTGGGCAAAACAACACCAAGCTCCAGGGGGCCGGCCAAGGCTCTCCTCCAAGAGATATTCCTATATTCGGGATCCCCGCGACGAGAGGAACGCGTAGGCGCGAAGAATTCTCCAAGATCTCAAGTTTCTCCCGAGCCCTAGACGTCAATCTTGGTTGTAAGTCCAAGATATCAATGTAAGTACTGCTCACCTGTGGTAAGAGGCGGTTTTCCGCGAGTTTTTCCTGTTAGAAAGTTAAAAATGCAATTTTTACCTTAGTTTATAATTTTGCATGTGAGATTAGTTGTTGTATGCTTATGTATAAGTTTAATTAAATACCCTATATGAGTTTAGGGTCTAAGAAAGTTATGAGAAAAGAAAAGAGAAGATAAAGATAAGAAAAGAAAAGGCCAAGGCCTTAAGAAATCCCCAAAAGTCAAGACTTAGGGATTTTAGCACGCAAAGTGCTCGAGAAAATGCCAAGGCATTTACAGATGAGAAAGAAAAGAAAGAAAAGCTATTTTATTTTCTAAGGCCAGTACCCGGCGTCCAAGGGCATCGTTAAAGAAATCCAGGTGTCCAATTCCAAGGTCTTGGCCCTGGTAGACCAAGGTCTGCTCTATTAGGATTGGTGGCTCGCTACCCCAACCTTTTAGGGAACGCGCATGAGATGGTACTTACGTCTTCAGTGGATCCAAGTGATTATTATTTTCAAGTATATGCTTTAGCAAAGTTTCTAAAGTTTAAAGAGTTTTCAAAAAGTTAAAGAATAGCTAAAGTTTCAAGTTGAGCCAAGAAAAGTAAATTGAGATTTATTAATGCTTGAGTATGCATGTTTTGAGTTATACATGTTCTTAGTTTTCTTTCAAGCATATAAGTATCTCATATGATTTTCATATTGTTCAAGAAGCATGTTTGCACATTTCGAGATTTTGTGAGCTAGATAGTACTTACTAAGCTTTTTGCTTACTAGTTGCATTTCCTCTTACTGCAGATAAAGGTAAAGGCAAGCAATTCTGAAGGAAGGCGACGAGGCGGTGCTGAGTAAAGTGTGTGTGGTGGCTGATTTTGGAGAGATCTTTGAGACGAGACAATTTAGTTATTTGAATTACAATGTTTTAGTTTATTTAAATTTCAAGTTCTTGCTTTATGGAGTTTAGCGAACATTTAAGCTTTGGATAGTTTTACATGCTCAATTTCTTAGAGTAAAGATTCCATGTCATTTTATTTAGCATACATATCCTTATGATTGCATTGGATGAGTAGAAGTGTGAGTAGTTTGAAATATTGATACTTTGTTAGAGAAATAGATGCATGTGCCAAGATAGTATTAATTTCCCTTTGAATCAAGTTTTTATTGCTTAAGTACGTCTAGAAAAGTTGCTTTCTCATTTGATAATGCCTTAGGGATGTTTCAAAATTTTGTGTGATGAGTTTCAATGGTTAGAAGTTAAGTTTGGTACAAACTCTAGCTTAAAGTCTATGTAGATTTTTCGTAACTTGCTAAATTCCGCAAAAGTCCTACTTTCAAGTTTATGGATTCGTTTTGATGGGCTAAATTGTTTAGAAAACTGGTATAGAGTATAGAAATGGTGTCATGATTTTATATGGCTCGAAAGTATAGGTTTGGTGGAGTTTTGAAACAAGGCTTCGAATCTGAAAAACAGGTTTCAGACTTATCAGTCGACTGGTACAGTATCAGTCGACTGATACCCGTAAGCTGAGTTGGGCGAGGCAAGTTTCAATAAGTATTTTCTTACGAGTTTTTGAGAAAGAAAGTGTGACATGGTATCATGCATGACTATTTAAGTTAGAATATCATTCTTAAATAGATTAAAAAGAAAAAAAAATTTCCGCATTTTTAGTCGTGCATTAGAGTCGAGAAGTAGACAAAAGTAACGATCCGTCTAAGGCAGGAGAAGGCGGGTCGCTACAGGCTGATCCCAGACCGATCAGGCTCCAGCCTGATCGGTCAGGGTGAGAAACCTTGCAACAGTTGATCGTTCAAATTGATCGGTCGCGGTTTCTCCCTGATCGGTCACCAGACCGATCAGGAGTCGATCAGTAGGTTTGCTAAAGTTACTGGAAGCTCCCTGATCGATCGTCAGACCGATCACACATCGCTGGATCGGTCACCAGACCAACTTCATGCCAACTTCCCTGATCGGTCACCAGACCGATCCGGGCAAGGCCAAACCCACTCTTAGTCGAGAGAACCAGCCCATCTCCAACTCGTGCTTGATCCCTCGGACCAAGACTCCATGCCCAGCTTCACTCACTGGGACTTCAACCTAGCCCTCCAAGCTAGGACCTGGCCCTCCAAGCCGAGATTTCATCAACCTAGCCCTCCAAGCTAGAACCTGGCCCTCCAAGCCGGGATTTCATCAACCTAGCCCTCCAAGCTAGGACCTGACCCTCCAAGCCAGGTCTTTTTCACACCTAACCCTCCAGGTTAGGACTTTTCACACCTAGCCCTCCAAGCTAGGATTTTCCACACCTAACCCTCCAGGTTAGGACTTTTCCACACCTAGCCCTCCAAGCTAGGATTTTCCACACCTAGCCCTCTAAGCTAGGATTTTCCACACCTAATCCTCCAGGTTAGGATTTTCCAACACCTAGCCCTCCAAGCTAGGATTTTTCCACACCCAACCCTCCAGGTTTGGATTTTCCAACACCTAGCCCTCCAAGCTAGGATTTCATCCAACCTAGTCCCACTAGGTATGCCTAGTCCACGACCAGGACTTAATCATAATCATCTCATCAACCTAAACTAAAATCGGTGTCAACACCAAAACAACAATCAGGGTCAGACTACATCAACAGAAGCCAATTATCGAAACTCACTTTTAAATTATTATTTGTTAAACCTGAATCTAACACAAGCTTTAATTAATTCATAGTGTTAACATAAAATCAAAGATAAAATTAATGCATCTCACAAAACAGTTAAGGATATCATGTTTTGTCACTTAGAAATGGGTGAGATGCTTAGGATCTAAAAGTTTGGTCGCCAACCTTACAAACTGAATCAGTTTCAAATTTCAGAATTTAAACTTTAATAAATATTTTTAAAATTCAAATTCAACTGAACAACTTTCAAAATTCAAATTTAATCCTCTTAATTAATTTTAAAATCCTCAAAAATCAAATTTAACTTTTTAAACTAAGACTTAATGTTTTAAATCATTGTACTTAAAATTATTCATCTTAGGTCTCTTTTGTTCACTTACCTGAAATTTATTCCTTTCTTTTGCTATTATACAAAGAAATCCTTTTAGGCAATCAAATTATTTTTTTTTGGGTCTTGCAAAAGTCACCTTGGATATTACTTAGGATGTTTTTTTTGGAAAATGTCTGCAGTCCGGGCTTTGATATTTATATTCGGACTTAAGTTTTTAAAACTTCTATTTTTCTCTTGGAAATCATTTTAAATATAGAATTTCTCCTTTTTAGTTTTCTATATTAACTTTTTCAAAAAGGAGAGAGAAAAAGGAGAAATTATTTTTCAAATCATTAAAACAAAATAGCTTTTAAAAGTTTTTTTTTAACTTAGTTTTTTCCTTTTTTTTTTGTTTGAATCAAACCCTAAGACTCAGAAGAGGATTAACTTGTGGTCAACAAGCCTCCTAGGACTGTGTCAGGTTTAGGGGGAGTTCAAATTAAAAGAAGAAGTTTAAAAATACTATGTTTTCAAATAATACTATCTCTTCAAAATCTCTTCAAAAAGCACTTTGAAAATACTATATTCTTATTTTCAAAAATATTTTCGCCTGTTGAACGACTTTGAAAACCTTTGAAAAATTACTTGAGTTTGGAAAAATCTCCAAGACATAGGAAAGGGTTCCTTGTAGTTAATAAGATTTCTTAGGATTGTGTCAGACTGAGGAGAAATCCAAACCAAAAAATTTATTATATTTCAAAAATTAAACACATATTGAAAATACTTTATTTTAAGTACGTAGATTTGTGTCAACAGGTACTTTATATTGAAAATACTTCATCTGGAAAAATCTCTAAAGATACATAGGAAATTTTTTTGTGGTCAACAAGGTTCCTAGGATTGTGTCAGATTTAGAGAAATGCAAATCGATAAAGTACTTAGATTTTCAAATTGTCTTTCTCAAGTACTTAAAATTCCTGAAAAAGGATTTTTTTTTTAAAAAAAAAAGGGGGGGGGGGGGGGGAGGGGAGCTTGTTACTTAAGTGTAACTATTTTCAAAAATACTGTTCTTAGAAAACACTTTCAAAAAGTCCTTCTATTTAAGAAATGTATCCTTCACTTAAGAAATTTTATTCTCCTTTAACTTGAGGATTAAGTAACTAAATGTTCTGAACCTAAATATTTTAAGATTTTTTGCTTATCATGCTTAGACTCAATAAGAGCATACACTTGATTCCAATTCTGTTCTTTAGCTTCAATTCTTCATTATTGCTTAATTATTTCGAAATTCTATTACTTAGAAATTATCATAATTCTTGATATTATTTTACTTAGAATTATTTTCGCTCAAAGTTTTTTTAAAACCCATAGGCTCTGATACACAAATTTTTCCCTTAAATTTATTTGTTTCAAAATATATTTTTCAAAAAGGGAATTTTTTTTTGCCAAAGGGGGAGAGTAGAAAAAGTGAAATTAAAAATTAAAATTGTTCCTTAAATTTCTCACTTTTTCAAAGAAAGTTTATCTTAGAAACTCTCAAAAACATTTTCCCTTTTTAAACTTAGAATTCTTTTCAAAAATCCAAAAAAATATCAAAAAGTTGAAATTGCATGTTTTTTCCAAAGCTTCAAAAGAAAATTTTCACATTAAGGGGGAGCTTCATGCATTTTCAGAACTTCCAATTAAAGTATTTTTCAAAAGCTCTGTAACATGTTTTTTTTTGAAAATTATTTTTTGAAAAATTATGAAATCTATTACTTAAAGTTATTTTGGAAAAACTCAAAAATCCCTCTTAGAAATTTTGTTCACCCATGGATAGTTTTTCGATATATGACAAAGGGGGAGGAACGGTCAAAGTTAATTGTTTTATAACACAATTATTCAGGGGGAGTATGAGAAATTTTTTTATTTTTTTCTATTCAAAATTACATTGGTCTTAGACTTTATACTGTTCAAAATTGCTATACTTCATTGATCTTAACCTTCTTGCTTAAACTGTTATAATTTTTACTTAACTTTGAATTGTGTTGCCATAAATCAAAAAGGGAGAGATTGTTGGTGTCGGAAGCACCATATCGAACCTTGTTTTGATATTGGCAAAAGATTCAAAGTTATGTATAATTTGTGATCTAACAAGCTTACTAAGGGTGCAGGAAAGTCCTAGGTACACTAGGCTCTAAGTCCTTGTCAAGAACTGAGCAAGAAGTCCTGGAAAAGGGCTGGGCAAGAAGTCCAGGTCGAGGACTGGGCAAGAAGTCCTAGCAAAGGGCTGAGCACCGAAAACCTGACCGGAAGTTGGGCAAGAAGTTCTGGTCACGGACTGGGCACCGAAGACCTGATCGGAAGTTGGGCACGAAGACCTGGTGAGTAAAGCTAGGCAAAAGTCCAACCGGAGGAGCCGGTTGGCAAAAGGTAAACTCTCCTGAGAGGAGTAGGTGAGGACGCGTTCCCCGTGCGAGGGAATATTAGGCGTTAGTTCGACCTAGGGTTCCATTTGGGAGACCCAAAGTCAGAACCAAGACAGCTTAGGCTGTAAAGAATGACTAACATACTTGCTTCTTGTGTTGTGGAACTAACCTTGGTTGCAGGAAACGAAGGAAGGTGTTTCTGCAGCTCAGGCGCCTCACTGGGGCTAGGCGCCCATATGGATACGGGCGCCCCAGTGCAAGGCTATTTCAAAGCCATCAAAGCAAACTGCCACGAAGCCTCTGGACCAAGTCAACTCAGGCGCCTGTGTTAACACAGGCGCCCCCATCAGCCCAGGCGCCCCCATCAGCCCAGGCGCCCCAGTGAAGGGGATAAGCGCTGACCGAGCCTGCAGATAGGAGTTCTCCCAGGAGAGGCCACGTGTTAGGCGCCCCCATCGACACAGGCACCCCTATGGCTGCTATAAAAGGGGGTTCACCCCCAAGGCTTCAGACATTCTTGTTCACATCGCTCCAAGCACTTTCTTTCAAGCACTACGCTCCGACAAGCTCCGACTTCGCGATTCCAGCGCCGACAACGACCCTCTGCTCCAAACTTCGATCCACCCCGGGCATCGATAAATTTAATTTACGAAAAGTGTTGCAATCTCAATTTCAGTTCTATTTCTGTACTCAACTTGTAAATGATTCTTAACGAATATAGAATTGCCCAACGTAAACGTTCAAGGACCGTGGGCCTTGGAGTAGGAGCCGACCGCGACTCCGAACCAAGTAAAACCAACTTGTGTTAGCGATTGTTTTATTGTTTTCCGCTGTGTAATCGCTCTACTTTTTCCAAAAAATTTAAGATCGATATTCACCCCCCCCCCCTCTTTCGATTTTCTCCGATCCAACATTTTCTTTGTACTTAAACTTGTATATTTTGTAACATTTTATGAATTATAGAATTGCCCAACAAAAACGTTCAACAACCGTGGGCCTTAGAGTAGGAGTCATCACAAACTCCGAACCAAGTAAAAACAAAGTTGTTGGCATTGTTTGACTTGTGTTCTTTTTCCTCTGTGTTTACTCACGTTTTAAATCTGAGAAATTTTATATCGATATTCACCCCCCTATCGATCACATGGATCCCACATTAACATGTTTAAAAGCTATATGCTTTTTATACATAGATATTTTTTCAAAACTATACTTTTCAAAGAGATAAATTTTTTCCCCTTTTCTTAGTTTTTAAAACTTACACCCGCCTCCCCCCCCCCCCCCCCCCCCCCCCCCTCTCCTCAAAAACTAAGTGTTTTCATTCGTTTATGGACTTAGCCTAGGTTTTAGGTTTTCCCCCTTAGAAAGCATATACTTTTAGTTTTAGAAGCCAGGCATCTCACAAGTATATTTATATTAGTGCATTGATATAAGTCTAGACAAAAAATATCAATTTACATTTATCAAGTTGAGTAGTCTTTTTAGTAAACAACTAACTAGATAAGTATATTCAACTTGACTAACCCAGTGAAATCTATTATCTTTTGATAGCTAGTAAGTAACTAAAATATTAGACATGTGCTTAAGAAAAATAAATGAATTACTTTAGGTTACTAATTTCAAAATTAATTTTACTCTTAAAATCATATTTGGACTTTAGGAGATGCTCGAACTCTTAATCTAGAAATGTTGATTAAGCATCTTTACCTTGATATGGCATGTCTACCAGCTTTACTCAGAAATTTGTTTTTGCAAAAATGCTTTACTTAGAATTTAAAAAAAAATTATTACTCTTACTTAGGAATTTTTACTTAGAAATTTTTTAAAAATAGGTTTATTTAAATTTTTTTAAAATTAATAAAGTTTGCAAAACTTATTATACTTTGAAAAAAAATTGCATAAAAGTGTTTACTTGAAATTTTTGCAAGAAATTGTTTACTTAAAATTTTACTTAGAATTTTTTTTTGGTAAAATCTCTTTCACTCAAATTTTTTTTATAAAAAGCGTTTTACTTAGAAAATTCTGGCAAGATCTTTTGCAAAAATTGGTTACACTTAATAAGTTTTTTTACATAATTTTTTTTTTGAAAAATTATTGTCCTTTCACCTTTATAAGTTATTTTTGATAGATATTAAAGGGGAGAGAAAGATCAAAATCGAATCTTTTTCAAAAATATGCAAGCTTTCAGGCGGAGCATATAAATTGTTTTTGAAAAAAATAAGGGAGAGAATTGTTTTGAAAGGTTCGATTCATTTTCAAAAACATGCAAATTTTCAAGGATTTTTTTAAAAACTATGGGGAGAATTGTTTTTAAATTTCTCTTTGGAAAACTTTTTAAAAACAAAAGTATATTATGTTGTTAAAGTTTTTCCAAATCAAAATTTCTATGCTAAGCTTTAATTTGTTATATTTTTTACTTAACTTTAAACTAGGTTGTTATAAATTAAAAAAAAGATTGTTAATACTGGAAGTACTAGCTAATCGAATATGACTTTTAATATTGGTAAAAGTTCAATGTTAAGATTATTTGTGATTTAATAAGTTGACTTGAGTGTGCATGAAAGTCCAAGTTGTACTAGGTACTAAGTCCTGATCTGGAAGATTAGCACTAAGTCTTGGCCATGTGAGTTGGGCAACGAAAACCTAGTCTAGAGGATTGGGCACTAAGTCCTGACCATGTTGGTTGGGCAACAAAGACCTGGTCTAGACGATTAGGCTCTAATTCCTAACCGTGTTAGTTGGGCAACGAAGACCTGGTCTGGAGGATTGGGCATTAAGTCCTGGACATGGTGGTTGGGCAACGAAATCTTGAACGTGGTGGTTAGGCAATGAATATCTAGTCATGGAAATTGGGTACTAAATCCTAGTCAAGGAGACTAGGCAAGAGTCTTGACAGATCGAGGACGATGGGCAGGAATCGAGACGGGTCGAGGATCATACGTTGAGAGTCTCGAGTCAAAGTCGGATGCTAAGGTCCAACTTTGGGTTGGCAAAAAGATAATTTCTCCTAAGACGAGTAGGTGAGAACATGTTCCCCGTCAAGGGAACAGTAGACGTTGGTTCAATCTAAAATTTCGATCGAAACCTAAAAGTCAAGATCAGACGGCCCGAGCTGTCAAATGCATTTTCATTTCATATTATATATTTATTTGTGTTTTCCTAACCCTGTGATGCAGGTAAACACAAGTTAAAGGTAGACTGGAAATAAGACTCTAGGCATCGGAGCCAGTCTAGGCGCTTGGAGGTCCAGGCGCCCGGAGCTGGTCCAAGCGCTTGAAGATCCAGGCGCCTGGACTAGTTGCGATTCGACCAAGAGCGGTGGAGTTGGCGCACAGCGATTGGCTGACCCACGTCATAGTCCAAGAGCCCGAGAGTGGATAAACTTAACGGATCAAGTTTTGACAAAACATCGCCATGTCAACACCACAGAAGCGCCAAGAACAAGATCAAACCCCCAAAGGGGCTTTATAAGCAGTTTCAATGAGAGCCATTAGACATCAATTCTATACAACCTTCGTTCTTGTGTGCTATTCCAAAAAAATGTTCCACAACACCGTAACGCTGCTCCGACGACGAGGCTCAACCTTCTACTCTAAAGTCATCAATATCTTTATTGTTTAATTTTAATTATACTTCCAATTCCATACTTTTGTAATAATTCTGAATTAATATTGATTGTCCACAGTAAGTGATCAACGATCGCGGACCTTCGAGTAAGAGTTGTCAAAGCCTCCGAAATAAATAAAAAACAAACTACATTAGCGTTACTTGTCTACTTTCTATTTTTCTGCTTTACCGCTCGATTAGTTTTATGAAACCGTGAAAAAGCGAAACAAACTATAAAAAACCATGAAATATTTTAATTGATATTTTTTTGCTTCTCATGGATACATAATAGTACTTGCTTCCAATGTTTGCAATAATAGTAATGCAATTTTTGTATATGTTATGTTACTCATTGAAAAAATGATAGTTGCCTTATTTAAAAAAATAATAATTTTAAATGTTTTGAATATTCTCATATTGCTCAATTTATTTGTAACATCTTCACAATATCTAGTAATGTTTACGGTACAAATAAGAAAAAAAATGACAAATCTAATAATAATGTCGACGTGCTCGATATTGTAAAGATGTTATGTTTACGGTAATAAGTCATATCTCAAACATACATTTGTACCGTATAATAATAATGTAGTACAAATATATTTTTATACAATATTTATGTCGACGTGCTCGATATTATTAACCTAATAATAAATATATTTATGTTATGTATAAAATTATATTTATAAAATAATAAATATTAATGTTATATTTGTAAAATGACAATATCTAATAATAATGTCGCATTAATAATATGTTATGTTTAACGCGCTTAGCCCATGTTGACGTGCTCGATGCTACAGAACTATTGACACCTCTTATTTATTGAATTAGGTTATAGTATCGGATGAACTAATGGTTAGTACATAAATATTATTATCTTAAAATTTAAGATCAAAATTTGATAAAGTCAATATGTCTATCCTCCCCACGTACTAGTCATAGCATTCAAACTAGTAACTCTCATAATTTATATTTTTCATATTGATTTTGAGATATTTTAACATATACTAAAAACGAACGAATGATTCTACCACTTTAAGATTATAATAATCTACTAAAGGTCCCGCAAGCAGCTCTCTGACACGAACGTTGTCACTTTCTGACACAATTACATTGTCTCCGAGAAGAGCCCGAGACTTGCCCATTCTTTTCGCCTAAACATAGATACAGCATAAGAATTTAAATTTAAAAAAAAAAATACGAACTTAGTTTTTCAATAAAGTCTTGGATAAAATGGTTGACTTGGACATGAAGAAATATAGGAAAGTTTCCCATTAGATTCTCCGCGAAGATGAGAGACAACACAAATGCAGCAAATATACTGGTTTATGTTGGGCCTTCAACTTCCCACATGACATAATATGACCAAGCACAGAGAAATTCAGGATCGAAGGAACTATGGCATACATAGACACATTTTGACCGACTCATACACTATGATTGATCATTAATTGCAGCGATAGGTTCGAAATAATCAACATTTTAGACAAACTGAACCTTATAGGAAGGTATAATATTGAAGAGCAGAAAAGATAAAATGTACCTTGTCAAGTAGCTTACATGTCCTATGAGGACTCTTAGGAGAAATATTCATATAAGTTGACATTGACTCCAGCAAACTGAGGTTCCCAACAGCCCAACATATTTATCATGATTCAAATAACCTGGTAGGTGTCGGTGATCAGCTGAATCCTCTGCGAGTATTTCGGAGGAGCATTGCTTCTCAGTGGTATGACATTTACAACCTGTGACAAATTTCAAATGCTTAGGTTTGTGCAATTCAAAGTCATCGATAACGAAATATGCCTGTGGCTAGCATAAATCATGTTGTAAAAGATGTAAAAATTTGCATAGTTTCAATGGATGGAAATCAATTCTGTCAAATTTTCTATACATGTGACAAACAACGAAACACTCGCCCCCAGCGTCTCTGTCCTAGGATGGACACGAAGGAGGTAAATCCGATAACTAAGAAAGCAAGAGGTTAGCGTTGACGGCTAACATCAGGTTCCAAAGAGTGCATATGTCGGTCAAGATCAGATGAAATGCATAAAGAAAAACACAAAAATAAAAAATAAAAAGCGCAACAATAGTCTACTACCAAGGATTTCATATGTGAAGTTGGAACCCAGTATAGTTAGATGTATGCCAACTAGCAGACGTGATCGCACGTCATGTTCAGATTTACCAGGACAAGGAGGAAAATGGAAGATACAGAGAGTATATATAGGATGCAGGCTTTCAGTCTCAGTCACTTAAAAGTGAAAAGGAGAAGCAGATAAAAGCTAAATAATTCAATATATGTCTCTAGAAAAATCAAAATTATTTTACAGAAAAATTGATGCACTGCTCAAACACTGGGATAGTCATCCCAATAAGAAATTTATTGGGATGGATTGATAACTAGTGCATGAGGTGTTGACACCATGAGGTTTGAAAGTCAAATCCTAATGAAGTCAGGTGTCTGCCCTTCCTTATACGCTAGTCGTTGTCCAGGCTAGTAGCCTCCGTAATTTACCTCCTCCTTATTAGACCTGGGATGAATTGGCGGGGGCGCTAGAGGCATTTTGCCACTAATAAGAAATTTATTGCTAGAAATTCAGAACATTTGCTGTCAGACGGATCCTATAAATTTTAGGTAGGGCTCAATCTAAATAAGAAAAACACTGACAAAATATATCATGGCATGCATGACCTTACGCAGGGTGCTGGTCTGATTTTTTAAAAAAAAATAAAGCAATAAGATCAAATGTAAGAAAATTAACATCTATGAAACTGGAATAACTTGCTCAAGCAGCAGGATGAACTAGTCTTTG
This sequence comes from Boesenbergia rotunda, assembly GCA_024364735.1. Classification (NCBI taxonomy): domain Eukaryota; kingdom Viridiplantae; phylum Streptophyta; class Magnoliopsida; order Zingiberales; family Zingiberaceae; genus Boesenbergia; species Boesenbergia rotunda. The sequence continues at coordinate 142,493 of JAGFNQ010003970.1, read as the reverse complement.
CTATTTGGGAAAAAATTAGAGTAAGTCGTGAGCCATTGATTACTCACCTTAACATCACTATATGTGCTTGCAGCAGTAAATTTCACAGTAATGGGGAAAAATACTGATGAATCTGCCGGAGGCACAACAAATTCCATGGATCCGCTGCAAAGGGAAAGGTTAAAATAAATAAATAAAAGGTTAGGACACAAAGGCAGAATAATTTTTCAAAATCAAAAATGCATGAAGAATGTTTGTTATACCTGCGATTAGAAGGATCAATAAGAAGAATAGACCAATCTAACGTTGAATTTCTTGAGTCATACCTTGAGATAATAAACAAATGAGTAACAACTGCAACAGGAGTGTGTATATGTTGAATCAAAATTTAAAAAAAACAATAAGAACAACAAAAAGTGCAATCCATTTATTTGACAAAGATGTTCCGCCAAAGAATCACACTTTATCAAGAATAACTGCAAAATTTTGCAACCTTACTGGATCAATTTTATTCACTCAATTTCTCATATTTTAGCTTGTCTGTTCCAGTAATCTCAATGCATATTAATGTTATTTCCCTAGGGGATTCTATTTATTGAACTCTTTTATGCAGCTTCATCGCAGCCCTTATGGAAATTTAAGAGTCAGAATAATCAAAGTTGGGCATATATCCACTCAAAATCATTTGCTTAACTCAATGCAGGTAACCACTATCATAATACGTTCAACTACACTTTGTAATAATTAAAATTTTATGACATTTGCAAAACCTCCCAATTTATTATCAAAGAGTTTTCTTCAATCCTCGTGACATTGTGACAAGAAGTGAGACGGGAATGAAGGATTAAATCCTCATGGGTGGTCTTCATCCGATTGTGGACTTAATCTCCATAAGATAGGTGTACACTTGATTGACACACACACACACAACTAATTGCCATTAAGAAACTAAACCTCAATTAAGTGATCTAATGCTTTGTAGCATAAATGGGAGTTTAGATATTAGATGTAGATTCAATGTGTAGATCCAATAACCTGGTTCATTAACATTAATGGGTTGTTAATAATGAATGGGCTTTAAGATGGATGGTCCCTGCATGATGAACTTAGTATATAAAGTAACAAGCTTCCCAATTAGGACATCTTCTTGACTCTTGAGAGCTTCTGCTTCCTTCGACTCTTACCCAATGAGACCAAGATAAGGTTACCGCCCAAACCAACAGAAGATCATTCCACACTTATAGGAACTCCAACGACAAGTAAGATCAATGGCTAATGTGATGGATTCAGGCCAGGCTTCGCTTGCCATTGATTTCGATTTTCAGTTTTGCATTAGAAGCTAGATGATAGGTAGATCTTGTTGTTGATGCATGATTGATTAAGTTCCATGTATCTATTACCGCTTACATTTGATATCAGAGCTATGGATTAGCTTATCGTCTTCATGTAAGACATCAGGATTATTTTCGACGATATGGAATGTATACATTTATTTTGTATTTGATTCCATATGGATGAGTGAATCGATATATATCTGTCGATAATAGCATTAGATAGGCTAGTTTTTACATATATTCAATATCTTTCGCCCAATTTCGAGAAGAACAGGAAGAATGGCAACGGAATAGGGGTTTTCCACTTCCATTTATGAAGTGTGCAAGCAGTAGAGAAGGAATCTCGCGACTATCAGTCGACTGATACAGACTCCCAGTTGTCTGATGACAAGAAATTTGAACACAGAAGCGTATCTGACTCGATTGGAGCATTCAACTGATTCCATTAGTCAACTGCTATCAGGCCTAGTCAACTAATGTGCTCGAATTCGCGAACAGAAGCGAGTCGAAGTCAATTGGGGCATTCAGATATATCAGTCGACTGCGAATGATCTCAATCGACTGTTACTCATAAGGTTGAACAGCCGACTGATGGACTAAAATACCAATCAACAGAAGCTCATAAAGTTAGACACATAAGCGAGTCGAACTCAACTGGGGCAATCAACTCATTCCATCAGTCGACTGCGTAGGATCACAGTTAACTAATACTTGAGAAGTCGCGAATAGAAATATGATTATATTTTCTTCTTTATCGGAGTCTTAATAGGGTGAGGCATTCAAGAATGCGATTTACTTGCTCAATTGCATTCCTAGTAAGGCAGTAACGAAACCCCCATACAAGTTGTGAACAAGTAGAGCGCCAAATCTCAGGCATCTACATGTTTGGGGTTGTCCAACTAAGGTGGAGCCTTATAGGTATAACACAAGGAAATTAGACTCAAAAATCATTGAGTATCATCTTGTAGGATACTCTGAAAACTCAAGAGGTTTTAAGTTTTATAACCTCTTGAGTTGATCCATTTTGAGACAGGAAATATCAAATTTATTGAGGAGATGGTGGAAGCGATAAAGTTAAGGAAATATCATTTGAGGAGAACATTGGTTGATCATAATATGGTAACTACTGACGCAGTTGATAGTGAAATGGTCATCATTCCATACACAGTTGAAGCTGCGGAAGGGGTAGTTGACCACGATATTTTCATGACCCCTCCAATTCAATTGGAAGGTATGTTATCTCAAATAGAGATATTCCCTCCTACGGTTGAGAATCATTAATTATCATTTGTAGGATACTCTGAAAACTCAAGAGGTTTCAAGTTTTATAACCCCTTGAGTTGATCCTTTCTTGAGACAGGAAATATCAAATTTATTGAGGAGATGGTGGGAGCGATAAAGTTAAGGAAATATCATTTGAGGAGAATATTGGTTAATCCTAATGGTAACTACTGATACAGTTGATAGTGAAATGGTCATCATTCCACATACAGTTGAAGCTGCAGAAGGGGTAGTTGACCATGATATTTTCATGTCCCCTCCAATTCAATTGGAAGGTACGTCATCTCAAATAGAGGTATTCCCTTCTACGATTGAGAATGACTCTCAACCACCTTAAGATCAAGTGTCACTAAAGCCTTCCAAGACGTCAAACAATGCCCTTATCCGGAAAAATGGATTGATGTCATAAGGGAAGAGATGAAGTTTATAGCGGATAACTATATTTGGGAACTTGTAGAATTGCCTGAAAGTGTGAAACTCGTTGATTATAAATGGATATTTAAAACCAAACGAGATTCACATGACAAAATCGAAAAGTATAAGACATGCCTAGTCGCTAAGGAATCCACTCAAAAGAACATTGATTACAAGGAGATTTTTTCGCCGATTTCGATGAACGGCTCCCTTAAGGTAATCATGGCACTTGTAGCTCATTATGACCTAGAGCTATACCAAATGAATTTTAAGACTGCATTTCTCCATAGAAACGTTGAGGAAACTATATACATGGCGCAATCTGAAAACTTTGAATCAAGAGATTTAAAGCACCTAGTATGTAAACTATGTTGGGTTCTCCCGGCACAAAACAATAAAAACGCAGCGGAAACAAGAACCCACGAGCGATCCATGCGAAAGAAAAACTCGTACAAAGCTATCTATCTAATAGATTTATCTACTGTTTATACCTTTGAAGCGTACCCTTCGGTTATCCCGCTCGTCCAAGATGCGTCGGATCTCTTGCACGTTCAAGCGTTCGTGCCTCTATTCGTATCCACACGGACACAATCTCTCAACTTCGGGAGACCTACCTTAGTTGTGCTAGCAACTTGAGGTAGCTCGAAAACACCAAGAACCTTACAATAAGGTTTCGGCCAAGAGTGGAGGAGAGGAAGAAGAGAGGAAGGGAAGGGGAAAAGCTAAGGCAAGAAGAAGACCTCATCCAAAGTCACAAGGCCCTCTTTTATAATCATCCCATGAATATGAAGAGGTTTGTGTCTCTTTGGCTTCCCAATAAAGAGCACATCTTTTTATGTGGCTCTTTATCATTTCCCATGCAAGAAAAGAATTTTTTCATCCAATGAAGAAAGATTTTTCTCTTTCCTTCATGCAACTCCGACCGGGCCTCTCGGGCTTCCGACTCGGTCTCCCGACTAAGTCTCCCGAGTGGCGAGCTCCCGACCCAGTCCGCCGAGCTCCGACCCAGTCCGCCGAGTGCCGACCCAGTCCGTCGAGCTCCGACTCGATCCGCCGAGCTCCGACTCGGCCCGCCGAGCTCCGACTCGGCCCGCCGAGCTCCGACTCGGCCCGTCGAGCTCCGACTCGGTCTCTCTCGAGTTCCCAACTCGAGTCCCCCCGAACTGACCTCCCGAGTTCCCAACGTGGGCTCAGGTCTCCCGAGTTCCCATCTCGGGCTCAGATCTGCCGATCAACTTTCCCGAAGCATTGTGTCCTTTGTGTGTGACCCAATAGGTTCTCGTGACGTTGGCAATGCGCCTAAACACTTTAGACACATAAACAATGAGCGGCATCTAGCAATGCATCACTGCTACCCAAGTAACAAGAAAAGTCGAGATCCGACTAAACCTCCGTGACTATGATAATGTATGACCTTGTCCTTCTATCCTTGATATCTAGATTGACCAATGAGGCATAGACCGTGTCATCCTCAATCAATCTTGTGTTTCTTGATCCCCGAGTAGACTCACTCAAACAAATGAGCTCAATATCTCATATTGACTCATTTGAGCATGGCCATGCGTTTCAGTAGTCCTACTCGATCAAGGGGCCCACAGATATCACTCCCGTCATATGGGTGGGATAGATCCCATCTACATCACTCTCATCCCTCTGCATAATTCATTACATACCCAGTGATCGCCTTTATAGTCCACCCTGTTACGGGTGACGTTTGACGATACCAAAGTACATAACTCCTTTTATAGGGAACCGTAGTGACTTCAAGTCTAAGGACTATTCATACCAATAGTCACATGAGAAAGTCTATGACACTCATATGACAATCTATGAAACTTTCTCATAGCGGGTCATTCAGTACACATTCTCCAATGTATACCTATGTGTCAACTTGATATCACATATCTATGACTTGTGAGCTCAAGTCATCAGTTGACCTACATGCTAGTCTCCATGCATCAATATTGTCCCTGAATAATTGATGCTTGACTAGGAATAATTTAGTGTAGTGTTCTCTACATTATCTCACTATCGATTCAACCAATCGATATAATGTAGATAAGAACCTACTACACAAGGACATTATTATACTTAGTCATTCGGCACAGAATACAAAGTAAGTATAATAACCAAACATGTCTTTATTAATAATAGAATATGATACAAAATGCCCCTAGTCAATCATCACATAATTGGCTCTAGGGCTCCTACTAACAAACTAAGGAAGTCCATTTATGGTTTAAAGCAGACATCTAATCAATGATACCGGAAGTTTGATCAAGTGGTTTCTTCATACGGTTTCAAGGAAAATCCAATTGATCAATGTTTGTATATCAAGTTTAGTGGAAGCAACTTTATTATACTTATTCTATATATAGATGATATATAACTTGCATATAATGATAAAGGTTTGCTGCTAGAAACCAAGTCATTTATATCCGATGAATTTAAAATGAAGGATCTTGATGATGCATCATTTGTCTTAGGCATACAGATTGTTCGTAATCATTCAAGGTGTACACTTGGACTATCACAAAAAAGCCTATATAGAAAAGGTGCTCATTCGGTGTTGAATTGTACTCCTGGCGACACTCTGTGTCAAAGGAAAATAAACTTAGCTTGCAACAATATCCACGTCATGAACTTGAGATTAAGGGCATGCAACAATTCCCCTATGCATCAGTAGTAGAGGATTTGATCTATGCTCAAGTGTGTATGCGCCCGAATCTTGCGTATGTTATAGGGATGCTGGCCAGATATTTGAGTAACTCTGGACCAAAGCATTGGAAAGTTATAAAGAGGGTTATGTAATATTTGCAAAAAATGAATGATTACATACTCACATATCGGAGATCAGTCTTCTGAAAATTATTGGATATTCATACTCTGATTTTGTTAGATGCTTAAATAACAAGAGATCCACATCAGATTACGTCTTCAAGTAGACGGGAGGGGTTATATCATGGAAAAGCGTAAAACAGACGCTAATAGTCACTTACACTATGGAGGCAGAGTTTATAGCCTGCTATAAAGCTTTCAACCATATGATATGAATGTAAAACTTATTACAAGGTTACAGATCATCGGGGCATTAACAAGCCGTTGAGGAATTGTACGGTACGAAATAACATAAAATAAAACAAACTAATTATAAAAAAAGATATGGACCTTTTGTTTGGATTGGACAAGAAGAGATATGAAATATTAAAATCTGATTCGATTTCATTCTAATTTCGTAGTATAACAATAAATGGAACTATAATAAATATTTCATCTAAGTTGAATAACCAAGGATTGTACTGCGGATTTGATAATTCGAGAAGTTTTATTTGGTTATAATCCAAGGAAGGAACAAAAAACAAAACGAAATATTTTTTCTATAAAAATAAATAAATTAGACTAAGGTAAGTATCCGTTTTGTTTTTTTATTTACAATTTAAATATAAAAATACACGGGAGGATCAACTATGATAATAAAGTTGCAAAATTGTATTGCAAAAATAACTGTAGTTTGTTGAAGTCTAAACATACCAACATACAGTTTCTAGCGTTAAAGAAAGAGTTCAGAATGGTCAAATTATGATAAATCATATAAGAACAAATTCCATGTTAGCGAACTCGCTCACCAAGGGCTTGTTACCTAAGGTGTTTCATCAGCACGTGCTAAGTATAGGTGTTCTTCCTTTTGATGAAGTACTCATTATGTAAGAATCTGTATTTTGTGTGATACTCTATATTAATGAACACATTTTTTGAACTTATTGTACGTACTAAAATTTTACATGTGTATATGGTTTTGAATATATGAACATATGGACATCATGATTTTTTTACTATTGCGGTTTTACATATGATTTTGTAAATTTGAGTCATAAAGATGAATCATGATTTACCACTGCAGTTTAGCATAAGATTTTGGTAAATATGATTTGGATCCAATTTGGGTCATAAAGAGGACTTATTATCACATTTTATGTCATTCTTGTACTACATATCCACATTTGAGTTGTTAATGTTATAGTTATAGTAACTCTAACTTCTTTAGTTCTATATTAATTGATTTAATAGATAAGATTGTTAAAGGAGTACCATAAATTTTTGACATGTTGAGCTTAACTAAGGAGATGTGTGGTGTATAAGAAATCAAGTATAGCCCGAGTGGGAAATTGAAGGATTAAGTCCACATGGGTGGTCTTAATTCGATTAAGTCCACATGGATAGGCTTAATCTTCATAAGATGGGTTTACACTTGATTAACGCAGGCACAACTAATTTTCATTAAAGAAACTAAACTCCAATGAAGTGATCTAATGCTTTGTAGCATGAAGGGGGTTTAGATATTGGATATAGATTCAATGTGTAGATCCAATAACCTGGTTCATTAACATTAATGGGTTATTAATGATGAATGGACTTTAAGGTGGATGGTCCTGCATGATGGACTTGGTATATAAGGGAAGAAGCTTCCCAATTAGGGCATATTCTTGACTCTTGAGAGCTTCTTCTTCCTTGAACTCTTCCCCATTGAGACTAAGATAAGGTTGCCGCCCAAACCTGCAGAAGATCATTCCGTGCTTGTAGAAACTCCGACGACAAGCAAGATCAATGGCTAATGCGATAGATTCAATCAGCCTTCATTTTCCGTTGATTTCGGTTTTCAACTGTCTTAGAAACTTAACGATAGCTAGACCTTGTTCTTGATGCATGATTGATTAAATTTCATGTATGTATTACTGCTTACATGGAAAGCATCAACCAGCTTTTTTTGTCTTTGCTAAAATAGAACCAACTCATAAATAGTTAAACAAACATGCCAAGAAGAACATTCTTAACAAAATCCATGTCAAAGGAAACAAGAAAAAAAAAAACTTCAGCACTTACTTCCATTCACCATCTATCTGTCTTACACTTGGTGGCTCCCTAAGTGCTGGAAGCGGTATGGAGATTATGACATGTTGCAGGTCAAACATCTCAGATGCTTCATACTCTATGTTCACATAAGTTTCACCACCAGAAACAGAAGGCCAGCAATTAACTGTGGATGCATAAGTTATTTTCAAAGAATACTCTATATTCTCAAGGATTAATACAAGGATGTAATACCAACCAGTCAAAGGAAGAGAAGCTTCATCCATGCCCTGAATTCTCCACTTCATAAGCCCAACATCATTTTGACCAGTAGGGAATGGCCTGTTGGGATCTTTCAAACCTACAATATGCTTGCTGTTGAATAACTCTTTGTTGATATTAGGATGGGTTTTGAAGTTAAGGCCAGGAACATCTTGGTTTTCAATCTGGAAAAGGAATTCAACTCTAAAGAATATATGCAAGGAAAATTGATTATGTGCTCAACTGGCAGGATAGAGATTCCAGGAGATCAATATCTATCTCTCTATCTCTGTCATTATGCCTAAAACAAGCAACACATATTCTAACAAAGTGACAATTTATCTTTTATATGTTGTTTCATCATTCAGAAAATGTAGCATACATTGAAGTTTTAATTTCTCACTCATTGTTCATGTCTAGAAAAAGACATTCATAAAAGATTCTGCCAAAAGAAAATTAAATATTTAGGGAAAAAATAAAGTGCAAAACATGGTAATATGACTAAATTGATGTCCTACTAAAGCTTAAAGCTTTCGAGATTTTGGCATCTATGGCATCTTGAACTGCTTTTCTACCATTCTAATGGAAGACACTGCTAGGACAATATCTGAACCAGAAAAAGCATCACCAGTAAGAGCAATAAGCTAACTGCTCTTCATAAATATAAATAAAATACCATGACAAAGTGAAGAATACAAGCAACATAAAATCAACATTACCTAGCCAATTCTTCCCAATTAGTTTGGATATTGTTGTGAGTTGCAGGGGTAATTAGGTCTTTTCTTTCTATCTTGTGCCATTAGGGTTTTGCAGGCTTTTCTATATGGCATAATTAATATGTCTTTAGAATTGGTATTTAGAATTAGTTTATTTAGAATTGGTCAATTGACTAAGTCCTCATAAACATCTATATATATTGTATTCTTCATTGCACATAATTAATAAGATTTATTATTGGGTTATATCTCTTTCTTCTTCTATCCAACATGGTATCAGAGCCAAGTTCTTCGACACCCTAATTTTTCTTTTCTCCTCCTAAACGGCACCCTTCTCCTCCTAAACGGCGTCGTTCGCGAGCGCTGGTCTTGTTCACGATTCGCAAGCTCTACTTCACGACACGCCGCAGGGAAGCGCTGCTCTTCTTCTCGCTCGACTCGCCGTCAAACTTTCACAATCCAAAGCCCTAGCTCCGTCGGTGTCCGAATCTCTCGTGCGACTCGCTTCTCGCGCGACGCGGTGCTTCTTCTTGCGCGACGCGCTTCTTCGCGACGCGCTCTTCTTCTCGCGCGACGCGGTGCTTCTTCTTGCGCGACGCGCTTCTTCGCGACGCGCTCTTCTTCTCGCGCGAGCGCGACGCGTGGCTTCTGCTCGTCCGCGCGAGCGCTGCCTTTGCTCTTCCGCGCGAGCGCTGCCTCTGCTCTTCCGCGCGAGCGCTGTTTCTGCTCTTCCGCGCGAGCGCGACGCGCTGCTTCTTCTCGCGCTGCTCCCTATCGCGACCGAGCTTGCTGACTTCCCTGGGCGTCACTCTTCTCTACCGGCTTTCCAAGCTTGCTGATTTCCCTGGGCGTCACTCTTCTCTGCTGGTTTCTCCTTCTTCCTCAAGGCTTCTTCTCGCAAGATATTCCTACTGACCGAGCTTGCTGATTTCCCTCCTCGAAGCCGCAGCCGTTCTGATATTCTGACCAAGCCCTAATCTCGCTGATTCCCCTCTTCGAAGTAGCAGTTGTTCTTCACGCGATCGCCTGCCAAGCTTAGTCCATCACGGGCTGAACTCTTCTTCAAGTTCCATCCCCTCTTGTGAATTGGTATGGCAGACACTTCTGGAGAAAGTTCTGGGATGTCTACAGACCCTTTGGTTTCTTCTGGACAAGTACAACCAATTTTCACGATGACAGGAACGGGAGGAACTGGTCTTCAGATAACCTCGGAAAAATTGACCGAGACAAATTATGCATCGTGAGCAGTTGCTGTTGAACTCTATGTAGAAGGTCATGATAGACTTGATATTCTTCATGGTACTAGAGTGAAACCGGATGAAAAAGATCCTAGCTTTCGTACTTGGAGGCGTGACAATATTCTAGTAATGACTTGGATACTCAATTCTGTTAGCTCTGGCATTAAACAGGTCATTTTTCATAACAGAACAACTGTTGATATGTGGAGGACACTGGAGCAAATGTATGGGCGCAAGCATGATATGCTGCGTACTTATCAGATAAGTAGTCAAATTTTTAAACTTGAGCAAGGTTCTATGTCTGTTACAAATTATTTTGCTGCTTTAAAAGGGCTATGGGATGAGTTTGACTACTACAGGATGGATAATTGGATTTCCACTGATGATCATCAGAGATATCTGAAGCTTCTGGAGAAGGACAGAATCATTATGTTTCTTGATGGGCTTCATGCAGAGTTTGAAAATTTAAAAGGGCAAATTCTTAGTCTTGATCCTACTCCCTCCTTAAAACAAGTTTATTACAAAATTCTGAGTGAGGAAGGCAGGAGAGGGACCATGAACCATACTTGTCAATAGCGCGCGATAGCGGCGCTATCGCGGCGGAGCGGAGCGGAGCGGAGCAGAGCGGAGCGGCCTGGGAGCGCAACGCCACGCCTGGGAGCGGAGCGGTTCGCCATCGCGGGCGTCGGGGTCGCGATCGCGGCGCGTCGCGGCCGTTATCGCGGCTGTTGCGGCCGCAATTGCTACATCAATGCAGATTTTGCCAAAAGACCATAAAACCATTTAGTTATTATCGTTTTAAATGTAATGGAGGGGTTAAATGGTCATTGTGGCTACATCAATTGCTACATTGCAGCCGCTATCGTTTGTTTTTTTGTTGTATTGCCCTTAGAACTTGATGCTTATGTAATATTGATGTTTAGAACTTGATGTTCAGAATTTCTGGAGTGGCCACAAGTTTTTGCCCTATACCATGTTTTGAGTAATTTAACTTGGATGTCTTTTGGTTAATTATTGCTATCATATAATGTTGGCATTCTAAATTGCAATTGTCATTTCTATTGATGTTTTTTTATCAAATAGCGGTCGGAACGCTATCCGCTATCCCGCTATAGCGTTTTTGGAGTCGGTCGCTACGCGCCGCTATCCGCGTTTAACAACTATGCCATGAACAACAAAGGTAATATCTCTGCAGCAAGCACTCCATGGAGAGACATCTGCTTTTGTCGGTTCTTCCAACAAGCTCAAGTCTGGGGAAAAAAAAGAAAAGGTGGAAAATTTTGTCAGCACTGCAAGAGGACTAATCATGATTCAGATTTTTGTTGGGAGAAATATCCAGAAAAAAAACCTGAAAAATTTAAATACAGTGAAAAGAAGGTTCCTAGTCGTGGGAATCTTGCTGCCCAGAACTTAGTGGATGGGGAGACTCCTAATTCCTCGGTACCGTCTAATATTGAGTTGTCATCTACTGATATTGCCAAGCTTCAGCACCTTTTATCACGACTTCAGACTTCATCCTCTGCCAATTTATCTCAAGCGCACACAGGTATCCGGGGTCTGGAATTAAGTATTGATGCGTCAAGATCTGGTATCCCCTGGGTCATTGACTCAGGAGCTACGGATCATATGACAAATCTTGCTAATTCCTTCATTTCCTACTATTTGTCTTCTGGGCAGGATAAAGTGACCATCGCTGATGGCACCAAAGCTACTGTAGCTGAAAAAGGTTCCATACAACTGGCAGACCATTTTATCCTATCCTCTGCACTTCATGTCCCTTCCATTTCTCTTAATTTACTTTCTGTTAGCAGTATTACTAAACAATTACACTGCTCAGTAACTTTTTTCCCTGATCATTGTGTCTTTCAGGATCTCGAGACCAAGCAAACGATTGGGACTGGCCGTGAGGTAGGTCTTTATTACTATCATTTTGGAACAACAACTGCTCTGAAGTCTACAGCCCAGTGTTCAGAAAATAAGCATCAAGAAATCTTCTTATGGCATTCTCGTTTGGGACATTTATCTTTTCGGTCATTAAAGGTCTTATTTCCTAATCCCTTCTCTTCTGTTTCTCTTGAGTCTCTTAAATGTGAAGTTTGTCAGTTATCCAAACATTGTAGAACTCATTTTTCTGAGTCCATGAATAAAAGTTCGTCTCCGTTTGACCTTGTTCATTCAGATGTGTGGGGTCCCTCTCCTATGCCTTCTTTGGATGGCTATAGATACTTTATTTCTTTTATTGATGATTACACTCACTGTACATGGCTTTATTTGATGAGAGGTAGAGACGAAGTTCCTCGACTTATTCAACATTATTGCAAAATGGTTGAAACTCAATTCCACACTCAAGTGAAAACTTTTAGATCTGATAATGCACGAGAATACTTTGCACAGTCCCTAAATATTTTTTTAGAGGATTTAGAAATTCTTCATGAGTCATCTTATCCCTACACACCACAACAAAATGGAGTGGCTAAGAGAAAAAATCGTCATATCCTTGAAACAACCCGTGCATTATTATTTCAGCGTCAGTTACCCAAATATTTCTGGGCTGATGCTGTCCTTGCAGCTACTTATATCATTAACCGTCTACCATCAAAAGGTCTCGGCTACCGGTGCCCTCTCAATATTCTTCGTCCTGACACCACGTTGTTCTCACTTACACCTCGAGTATTTGGCTCCCTTTGTTTTATTCATGTTCTTGGTCCCAAGACCTCTAAGCTTGATCTTCGAGCTATACGGGGAGTTTTTCTAGGGTATTCCACATGCCAGAAAGGGTACAAGTGCTTTGATCCTATTAGTAGGACAAGGTATGTCTTGAAGGATGTTACCTTTTTTTAGTCCGAGTCCTATTATTCTTCCCAGACTCGTCCCCAGGGGGAGAATCTTACCTCTTCTTCCCTTGTACCTCAAGTGGTTCTTTCTCCTATTTCACTGGATGTCATGGAAAATAGAAAAGATGATGCTCCATTACAGGGCTCGCAGGCTTCACAAGAAATTATTACTTACAAGCGAGGAAGACATAAGCAAAGACCTACTACTGATCGGCTAGCTGAATCGGATGCTCTAACTCCTGATCCTGTATCCTCACCCCTAAATATGAATGAGTTGGACCTTCCAATTGCTGTTAGAAAGGGGGTCAGGTCATGTACTCAACATCTTATCTCTAACTATGTTTCTTATTCTCGTTTGTCTTCTTCATATCATGCCTTTGTTTCACAATTATCAAATCATGTCATACCTTCTTCTTATTATGAAGCTGTAAGGGACTCAAGGTGGCTGGAAGCAATGAATGAAGAAGTGGAGGCTCTTAATAAAAATGGTACTTGGGAATTAGTAGATCCCCCAAAGGGGAAGAACTTGGTTAGTTCTAAATGGGTCTATGCTATCAAGTATAACTCAGAGGGTGAAGTGGTCAGATATAAAGCCAGACTTGTTGCCAAGGGATTCACTCAAACATATGGGGTGGATTACTTGGAGACCTTCGCTCCAGTTGCAAAACTCAAATCAGTCAGGGTGATTCTTTCTCTTGCCTCTCAGTATGGTTGGCCGCTATTTCAGCTAGATGTGAAAAATGCTTTTTTGAATGGTAACCTTCACGAAGAGGTCTACATGTTACCACCTCCTGGAATTGAAACAAAAGGGAAGGTTTGCCGACTGATAAAAGCTTTGTATGGACTTAAACAATCACCCAGAGCATGGTTTGATAGGTTCTGCAAAGTCATGACATTGTTTGGCTTTAGACAAGGGAATGCAGATCATACACTCTTTGTGAAGAGGAAAGAGGACAAAACTACCATTCTTTTGGTTTACGTTGGTGATATGTTTACAAAAGCTATACCCCAAGCTGTGTTTAATTTTGCCCTTAGCAAGTTAAACATATTTGATATATATGTTCAACTTGAGGGGGAGTGTTGTGAGTTGCAGGGGTAATTAGGTCTTTTCTTTCTATCTTGTGCCATTAGGGTGTTACAGGCTTTTCTATATGACATAATTAATATGTCTTTAGAATTGGTATTTAGAATTAGTTAATTTAGAATTGGTCAATTGACTAAGTCCTCATAAACATTTATATATATTGTATTCTTCATTGCACATAATTAATAAGATTCATTATTGGGTTATATCTCTTTCTTCTTCTATCCAACAGATACCATATACAAACTTTATGTTGATGCCATTGTACACCTAAGTGGTCATCGATCTTGATTTTGACATTTGAGCAGAATGTTTAACTTAGATATTGCATTTTATTTGATATGTATGTTAAGTCGTGCAAAACTTGGTTGATATACATATAAAAATCGCTTGGCATGGCCAAGGTTGACAATGACTCGAGGTCTCTTAGAAATCAGAGAAGATTGCATGGGGCATCCAAGAGACCGCAGAATGAGAAACATTGGAGCGTAGTTGAGCCATAGGAGACAAACTATATTGGGTGAAGTGTAAAGGATGGCACGTGGAGTAAGTTGAGAGGTTGATGCATCCAAGAGACGAGTAACCTAATATGAGACAGCTTCGTGGTGAAGAAGTTGCCAGTATAACTCTTAAGTGAATTGACAGTTGAGAGACTTATTATATCTGTGAGAGGGTAGTCTTCAACTTAAGTAAAGTGTTGAGTAGTCATAGTCAACAATCATTTAGACTAAAAATGGTTTTCAATCAACTGGTGGTTCAATCGATTAAAAAGTCAACTCAAGCCGATCATCTAGCAAACAATATACTTTAGCTCGTGACTGGACAGTGGATTGATTTGAGAAATCGGGCAATACAATAACAACAACCAAACCTTATCCCACTAGGTGGGGTCGGCTAATTAATTTGAGGAGTCGGACACTAATGGTAAATTTGAATTGACTGATGGCACGGTAGAAAAACTAGAGATAATCGTTGATTTAAAAAGGCACTCTGACAATTGTCCAATGACTTAAGGGCTACACTAATAGAGTCAGGCCGACTGATGGTAGAATCCAACAACTAAGATAGTCGTTGGTCGAATAAGAGCTATTGCGCTTAGAAAATTAGTCAACTAATAGCGAATCCACTGATCAACAACGAAAAAACAAAATAGTAAGTCAAGTTGAAGCACATTAAAGGTTATTAAAGTAGGACCAAGAGAAACATTTAAAGACTTGCAAAATACTTATTATATAAATCTACTAAGCCATGTCTTTTGTATTTTTTTTATCCTAATCCTTTAAGTTTTATTGTAAAGGTTCTTATTGTAAAAAGTTTTTCCAACACTAAAAGTTATCCACAAAGGGGAAAGAGAGTGGACTTTCTAGAGTGACTCACTAACGAATCATACACCATGGAGTAAGAATAAGGATTCCGCCAAGTTACATCTTCTTATTAGTGATCGGTATGTGTTGAAGTCTTATGTTTTTATTTTCTTTGCTAATTGCATTTGTGTTACCTTGTTAAGTCATTAGCAAAAGCGAAAAAGTTTGTATTTGTAGGTCAATCGCTATTCACCCCCTCTAGTTGATTCCTCACAATCCCAATGGTCGTGGAGTAGGAACAAGAGTTCTAAACCACATTATATCTTCTTATTAATGATTGGTATGTTGGTGCAATTGTCTAGGGATTAGATATTTGACAATACGCCTTTATTTGGTCAACTTTGACTAAGGATTGATCCAAACAGGACCTGATATTAGGAAGTGAGTTAAGTCTAGTCGGGTTAAAGTTGAACGGATGACTAGCAAGGGAAAGAGCTAATTGGAGGTTAGGCAAGGAAAAGTTGGAGATTAGGCAAGAGAAAGTCATAACGAGATTAGGCAAGGCAAAGTCCAGACAAGTCTGTAGGACCGGATGTCTGGCAACGGCAAGGGCAAGGGAAAGTCCAAGCAGATCAAGGGTGACCGGATGCTGGGCAAAGGGAAATCCAAAGGGAGCCTTAGGTGGTGAAGTCTTGGATGAACTCCAAATAAAAGATAAGCCTAGTAAGTCAGGTAGACTTATAGGGTAGGTTAGGTTGCTTTTTTATATTTGTATGTGTGTCTTGCAGGAACTGGAACTGGATGCAAGATTAAAGAAGCAGACACACAAACTAGACGCAGTCAAACCAAGTCCGGAGTGACGGGACTTGACTTGGGTGGAACCAGACCCAAGCTGATTCAGTCGACTAATCCCAAGGATCAGTAGACCAATTGGTTCAATCGACCGATACAAGGATCGGTTGACTGATCGAGTTCGGGTGACAAGGTTCGGGTCCAAACCCGAATCGATGATGTGGCACGTGATTCGATAGACCGATCCCAAGTATCAATAGACCAATAAAGAGATTGTAGATCACTATAAACTTGGTCGTGGGGATCAAGTTTATCCAAGATCGGTATATCGATAAGGCTTATCAGTATACCGAACGAGGCTTATAAAAAGAATTCCGAGCACGACGTTTCATATATCAATTCTTCTACTACTCTCTCTTTGTGCTCGAAAGAAAAGACAGCAAGGTGAAGCTCTACAACCAAGGAAGTTCTGGGAGGAGTGCGCTGCATTCAGGACTTTCGGATATGATCACACTGTTTGTATTTCTTTTACAATCCTATACTTTCTTTTATATCTTGTGCTTGTATTAAATCTGTAAACAGTTTCTCTGCCTCTGGAAAAGTTCCAGAAAGGAGAAGATCTAGTGGGCGGGCACCTCCCGTACTTAGGCCTTGGACGTACTGCCTTGGAGGTTGGGAACCAAGTAAACCGTCAGTGTTGTTCTTTGTTATTTGTTAATTATAGTTCCGCTGCAATGACTAACTTTAATAGAACAACATATTAAATGCGAGAAAAAGATAGATCAATATTCACCCCCGCCCCCCTCTATTGATCGCACATGTCCTACATGGTATGCATTAATTTCACATGTTTTATTTCCACTGCCAATTGAATTTGTGTAACCATGCTAAAGCATTAGCAAGACAAAAAAAATTTGCATTAGCAAGTCAATAGCTATTCACCATACTCTACTCAATTCTCACTGCCCTAACATTTTCTCTCTCTATTGAGCTCTGTGCAAAGTTATATCATCATCATCATTATCGAGTTATGTTTGTCCCGACTATTTAAGCTCGCCTATGTGAATCTTGTCATTAAACCTATGCATAGCTATATCACTACTAGTATTCAAACTAATTAAATCATTTTTACTAAATTGGCAAATTTATGTTTGCCTCTTTCTACACTTTACATCTTCCATGCTAATGTATTCAACTCTTCTAACTATTATATTCATTGGTAATCACTGAAAAGATGTTCCTATCATCTCAACTTATTTTACTGATCACAAAAAAGTTATAATATTCAAATCAGTTACATATGTTTTATTAAATTAACTATTGTTTTCTTTAGTCTCTCCCGCTACTCATTACACCTTCCATTGTAATTGATTCAACTTTTTTATGAAATCTATTTAATTGGCCTTGAACATGTTCGTATCATCTCTCTACTTATTTCCCATCATTTTCTGTTGGAGCTACATAATTGCTATTGAATAAAAGTAGTTTATGCTGTCTTTTTCTAGTAATTATGTGAATTCATCTCAGTATCTTCATCTATGCTTCAGTCAGCTTTTGTAAGCATTATTTCCAAATAGCCCAACACTCTAATCCATAAAGTATGACAGATCATGCAATAACTATAAAATATTCCTTTTCACTAGGGGCTACATGCGGATCATACAACTCAAAAATCTCCTATCCATTTCAATAAATTATTCCTTATCTTAGTAATGACATTTTCATTAATATCTATGTTCTTGTTTCATGGTGATGGAAGAGTGAATTATCAAGCAATCACATATGGGGAAAAGGGAGTATTCAACTCACATATATAGATTCATTGCAGAAAAGATAATGGAAAAATTGATTTAGTTGGATAGGTACACCCAGAATATGGAAGATAAAGTTCAGAGGCTGAGAAAATACCAAAATTGACTGGAATTATTCCATCATATCCACCACATAATTAAATAACAAAGGTAGAAAGAATTTCTTCTAAATAGACAGAAACGCATGGCACTTACTAGGCATTTTGCAAATCTCAGATGGGATGTGATAAACAATACCTGAAGTTGAACAAATCCATCTTCCTGGTTAAGGATTTGCAGGAAAAGTGTTCCTTGGACATCGAAGTTAATAAGACTGCCATCTCTCCTGATGACAACATTTAATCTCTCTTCAATGGACAATGTGACAGGATCAGTTGGTGGAAGAGATGGCTTTGATTGAGCAATAGATGGTTGCACATCCTCAAGAATAACTTCTCCTTCAGCTTTTAAGGACTCCAAAAACTGATTTGTCTTTTGTGTTTTCCCCAACTTCATACCAAGTCCTTTGGAGGGAGCAGTAGCAGATGCAGATGGACGGCCTGAAGGAACAGAATCTTCAGTTATAATTAAATAGAAAAATCTTTCGATGCCATTCACATTGATCAGATACCTTCGAGTTAGCTTTATTAGATAGACTAACAATAAGCATGACCATTGAACTGTACAGATTATATAGGTCTAACTAAAGCAGATGTGTTGATTAAACTAAAGAAGACATGTTTGATGGCACTATTAACAACTGAAAGAATTAGTCAGCTCTTGCATATCAGAAAGCATGGTTTTATAAATAAAAGAAAAACTGGAGTCTTCAATTTCCTTTCATTATTGTATTATTTATAGAAATGCTATAAACATTACAGTGGTACCATCCCCTTCCACGGATGAGCATGTTTACTCCACAAGACAAAAAGGGTAAAAAGGTGGAGGGAGGGGAGTAGGAGGAGAGGACAGGGAAACATGGAGGCAGAAATGTTGTTTACCTTGACATTGGAAGAGAGGAATAGAAGAGAGATGGTGCATGAAATGACCAAATAGCATGAAGGTTGGTGAAGACAAGGATAGCATAGTGTACAATAGAAGAGATCAACAAGGACGAGGTTGTCCTTGATGCAGGCCATCCCATCCCTAGCTTCACCTCATCAATCAATGCTTTTATACGATCATCTGCAAGTGCAACCCACGAAGATGTAGAGAAGTTTTTGAACTCTGATGGTGGTGAGGGTACAGGTGCAATAGAGAAGCTTTACAAAGGTCCTCTATTAGTGCGGCCTTGATAGGGTAGTACAAAAGCTTCTGAGTTATAACTAGGATATCGTGCAAGTGAGGGTTAACAAAGGTCCTCAATAGGTGCATCCTTGGTGTGTGCACAAAAAGTGAGTATAACCTTGTTTGTTTACCTTTTGTTTTGTCCCCTTTTGTTGCTGCCATTTAACTTTTGATGAATAAAATTTTGCTCCAAAATAGTTCCGTGAGTAAATAACCAAGAGGGAAGACCATACAATTTTTTCCCTCCTCTCCATCAAAGGGAAAGTAAACAGACCCTATATTTCTTCCACTTGGTTTGTTACTTCTAAAACTGAGAATTTAGCAATCGATACTCAATTTATAAAGTACACCAGTCAAACCAAATTAATTTATTAGTTAAATTTAATAATAAAGTATATCATCGATTTAATGATTTAATTAAAAGCTATAAATTCAACTATTTAATATTCATTCTATGTTATTTGACATATAATTAAATTAAGCTATAATCCTTTGATCTTTATTAATTATTAGCTAGCTATCAAGGATATACTGTTAACTGATTAAGGAAAAAAAAAGACAGTCCACCCATCAATGCAGGGTCCAAGCAAGAACATATTGGGTCTATTGTACGTAGCCTTACGAGGCTATTTTCATGACTCAAATCCGTAATCACAAGGTCATACGGTAGAAACTTTACCATTGCGCCTTTCATTTTCTTAATGAAGCAATTCTATTTCTAAAAGAAATGCAAAGATGCTACAGAGGAATACAGCTAATATTAACACCAAAAAGTATGGCCTCTAATGACACGACATAGACTCGCATGCTGATAACCTGCCTCCTTTTAAGTGTAACCAACTTTTGCAAACACAATTTCCAATCATGCCTGAAAAGCTACAACTGAGGTACAGGATGAGGTCACACTTGCCACAATAACACTTTAAAATGAATGAAACTAGTAAGAAGCTTTTGAAAGAACAAACAGGGAATACAATGAAGGAAAGATAAAAGATGAGTTTAGACACAAAAGCAGTAAACAGGATTCGCCAGAAAGAAACAGGGAGCAAGTAGTAGTCAAACAAAGCAATTGGGATAAGCTATTATAAAATTTAAGTTGATTGATCATCAGCAATTGATATAGACAGATGAACATGAATATCTCATGTTCATAGGAGAGGGTACAGAATTTGTCATATACCTTTAGGCTTACTAGATAAGGATTCCACATCAGTGCTCAATCCAATTCCAGACCCACTGCCAAAACCACTTCCAGAACTGGAAATGCTCATGTCACTAAAAGTACTTTCAATTTTTCTGGGGCCAGAGAAAGCCATATATCCTCCTTTATCGCCTCTGTTCTTTTCAATCTGTGAAACGGTAAAGTTTTCATGATATCGCACTTTGGAATAATTCAATTTATCTGAAGAGTATGTAGTTTACAAAAAGAAGGTCAATTGTAATTTTAAAAAAAAAAAGAAGAAAAATAACTGCAAAGTCTAATGTGTGAAAAGAAACTAACACAGTTGGGATTTTCACAAAACTCCAATTGCATTAGATACTCATCAAAAAAATCCAATATAAGCGAAAATAATTAAGCAATTTGTCACTAAAGTGAAGGATCTGATATGATATAACATCTCAACTTTCACATCACTAAGTTTTTAACCGTTAGCAAGACATAAATGTCATCCTCATCCTCAAAGCTATGCCCAAAAAAGTTGTAATCAACATCTTACGAAACAATGTTTCTGATATTTAAGATTCAGGTACTTCATGCAAGAGAATAATATTAAGGCCTTAGACCTAAAAAGTTTCGATCTATGAAGACTATGTAAGTTAGAAATTGTACCTACGTATTGAAATGGTGAACAAGACATTTACACAGCCACCTTGCCCTAAAAATTTTGTTGTGACTTGTCAGTAAACAAGAATATTGACACCAGGCCTAAAATTAGAGCAAAAAGGAACTATTATCATATAACTGATAGATAAAGTTAGTAAGCATTGGCTCCAGAATCCTACTTGTTTCCTCATCCAATAATTTACTTGTTAATAGGTTTGAAACACTCTCACCATTCTCATACAATGAGTTGTGAGCTAAAGGAGGACTTTATAAGAATAAATAGTTAGCTACTAATCTACTATTAACTTGGGATGGAGTATTTTGTACAAATGGGTAGCCCTTAACAAATTAACCAGTAAGTTAGCTACTATTAACTTAGGATGAAGCATCTTGTGCAAATTGGTAGCCCTTAACAAATTGATTGGTCAGTTCTATTATCCTCATGTGTCATGGCAATTGACATCAAAGAAGACCTACTTTTAGCCTAGTGAGGAATTGACCTATGTGATGGAGATGTCTCTAAGCTATATGTTGGACTTCACTCAATGACAAGCATGTGAGGCCTTTAGTGAGGGAGATTATAACCCTACTTTAGTCCCCCCCACCATGAGTAGTGAACTAATAAAGGAGGCCTATAAGCTTGGATGAGTGAGGAGTTATTAATTTGGCTTAAATATTTTAGGCTAGTGATTGGATTGACAAGTTAGTTGATCAACTCGCACATCTATATAACTTGTGACATTTGGTATTAGAACTATCCTACCCCGAGGCATGATGAGGTGTGGGAAAGAGATATTTATGTGATGGCAGAATCACCACTAGGCACTGCATTTTGCCAATTGGAGATGATTCTAAATTTTAAATTAGATTTTAGATCTTGACAAGAGATCACATTTTTAAGTGGGGAAGATTGCAGTAACCTATGTTATATTATGAGGTTTAGTTGAGGGTTTGTGGTGGTGGTGTATTTAATGTTGGATGGCTTTATCTAGGATGAATTGGGATCTTTAAAAGGTTGATTTAGATATTCTTGAATCTAGATTTGGGGTGGGTTAAATTGAAGTTAGGTTGACCGATAGAAGGTTGTACTAAGTGGAGGTTGACTAAAGTTTGCATTGGGTTAGAGGCAAACTCAATTTGGACTTGAATTGTTTGAGCTTTAGCTAAATTAATTTTGAACCACGTTGAAAAGGTTAGGTTTCAGACGATTAGACCAACGGTCGTTTTCTTAAAACCCTCTTCCTTCTTTCCTTTTTTCCCTACTACATGAGTGCCTCCTCTTCTCTCTCATGTGATTCCGTCTCCCTCCTCCCCCTTCTACTATGTATGAAAGAACCTGCATCACTGCCATCATCATCCACTCTATTCATTGGTCGCTCCCCCAACCCACCACTGGCAGAAGAGCAAAAGCCCCTCTCCTCTTCTCTCATGTGAGCCGTAACTCCTCACGTCCCCTCTCCTTTTCCATGTGTCAGTAGGGTGAACAATATTGTCCCTCTTTTCTTCCTCTTCCTCGAGTAGCAGCCCAGCCCTTTATTGGGAGGACGCAAGCCCTTTCTCCCATCAACAACAAATGTTGCCTCTCTTCTTCCCATACTTGTCAAATGAGGTTGTAGGGAATGGCGGCATCTCATCTAGGCCATAACCATTTCTCCAATCACAAACTTTTGTAGATTGTTTCATAGTCTATCTGTCAATATAGGTTGTATGTTTTTAATTATTTAAGTTTTTCTTGAGTTGCTTTTTTTTGGTTAATCTAGGCATACAACTCTTTGAACCGACTAATCCTGGAGGTGGCCAACTTGGCCCCACAGAAGTTTACCACCGATCACACCTGGGTAAATCCAAAAGCACAAGTGGTAGGCGGCCTAGCAGCCCAACATCTCATGTTTTTCATCCCACTGGAGGAAAATGCCCTGTGATGCGCCGTAGATGGGAATCGAACTATGGGTGTTTGGGAAACTGCATGGGTGCCCTGCCGCTACACCGTAGCCTGGGGCAGGGTGGTGTGCTAACTTTGATTGTTCATTAGGTTGATATTTTGAGCAAATCACTATCATCAGTTAAGTTGGTGTTCAGTTGGAACTAAGTTAATCAACCAAGGTAGACTCTTGCCTTCATATTTTCTTTGTTGTAATGGTCGTCAAGTTTGCAATTTGGACCTAGGATTGTATGATCCTATGATTCAAATTGGTCCAAACGATCCAAATCTCACGTAGGATCTTGACAATGCAACGAGGCTAAGTTTCTGAGAATGATTTTCATTTCTCGACAATGTATGTTTTTTCACTTGCATTATTTTTGGATCATGCAGGTTAAGGAAATTACCAATTGGCAAATTGATCCTATGTGAGGATGACCCTTAATCTAGTCTCATATGATAATTTGCAGACTAATAAGGAGTTTATAAGCTTCAATAATTAACCTAACTTAGACTTAAGTATTTAGGCTAATGATCAAGTCTATCAAGTTGATCTATCAGTTCATTACAAGAAAATGCTAGTATCATTTATTGAAGTTAGCAATCCTTGAGTTTTAGCTTGTAGTTGCCTTATCTAAAGCCAGAGTATGGAAATTCCTGAAAAAGAGAAGTTTATTTTGGTCAAAATTCACAAAGCAGTGCCTTTTACAGTTTATATGACAAGAAAATTGGAAGGAATACAAGGGTAACCACAAAGCGCCCTAAATCCAGATCTACCACAGGCTGTCTTAAACTTATGATGATTTGAAGATATACAGGTAGATAGTAGATAACTAACTAACAACCGAGAACAAATTGTGAGTCTTAAATATCAAGAGCCAGCTATATAGATTCTGTGCTATCAATGAACTATATAAGAATTACATCGCTGATAATATGCACCTAAATGTGATAACCTATCCTTGCAACAATTACAAGAAAAATTGCTAAGTCTAAAGCGACCTCCCACCTCCATCTACGTTTAGTAATGCCATTAGCAGAATAATCATCAAAATCTGAAAGCCATCAAAAAATTTCCCACTCTGTCCGTGGGAGAAAAAAAAGGAAATTACTGAATTTTCTATGTATTTTACACATTGAAACGAGTATTCGCAAGATAACAAGTGTACCTAAAGCTGTTTTAGATCATTTTATTTGATTCGTCACCTTTTTCACCAAGAGAAGTCGATCTACTTAGGTTCATCAATACAAGGCTGACCCAATATGTATTGATTTCCAAGTGACAAACAACCTAGCACCTCTAAGAAAAATGAAGCAATACCCTTGGACAGAAAGCTAAAGAACAATAAGTTCATGATTTAAAAAAGAAGAAAGTATAACCAAATTTTCATTTGTCTGTGGATGTCGAAGAAATGGTAGTGCGATTCTTACGTATCAGACAGCTGTTTCATAGATCAACTCTAGCAAGCATCAAACTAAAACAGAATTTTCATTGATAAGTAGGATGATATTTGGGAAAGCACTTTTATACAATATTAGGAGAGGTGAAAATTGCAGAGATGCATGATGATAATTGCCTTAGGCTCTGGATGGCAAAGTATTTAAAGCATAGTATCATTGCACATGCATGATAGAACAAAATCAAATGTCTTTCCAAAACAGTGGTACAAAAGTCATGATATGTCAATTATTTGATGGGTAATAATTTAAAAAATGTATGAAATTAGCTCTTAAAAAAATACTCAGTGGAGTTGCACTAGATAAAAGCAAATCATAAAAAGAACTACTCATTTAGCAAATATTTACAAAACCATGGTCAGTTCATATTCAAAAAAAACTGAATGCGATATGCTAATGATTTCGAAGTTCCTCACACAGTTCTTCCATCATGTAAAGCCTAAATTGCAGTGTTGCTTCCTACAAGGCTGAAAACATATTGAATTTAGACAGAACTGTCTGACAACATATATAGACACCATAGAATAAAACACACGGGTAACCACATTGACATGGATAATCACTCGTGAGCAGATTAAAAGCACAAAGGCTATGATTACAAAAGACAAGTATCCAAAGGTACTTCAACCAATCATGTTTATGGTCAACGAAATACCATCAATAAAAAAGTAATTATTCTGAAGTGTGTAAGGATGGCATGTTCTTGCATTAATTAAGCTACTAGATAATAATTTTTTCAATGTAACTCATATACAAGAAAATTAGCTGATTTGATAAAGAAGAAAAGATTTAACATGTACTTTGCTTTTGTCGATCTCACTTGCTTTCCTTTTCATGACATCCTTAGTCTCATTGATTTTGCTTTGCATGACCAACTTATGCAATTTTTCTTCATGGCTCTCCATTTCGCAGTATTGTTTAACTTGTGCAACAGTCAAATTTTCTTTGTTACCTAGCGAGATGACTTCATCAAAAGCAAAAATCAACTCAAAAGCCATCTTACAAACACCCTCTTCATCCAAGGAGGGTGAATATTCAGGCACCTGTATTCCAATTAAGGAAACATATTTCATAATACTTTAGGCATGGAAAAAATTTGAAACAATGTAGTTCCACTTTAAGTCAAGAAAAAGAGTGTCAAGTGATATAAGAAACTAATGAACCAGTATGAATACAGACTAAAAAGGATACAAGTTTCGACAAGAGTCTTAGTGTGTCCAGATCTTCAAGAATATTACTTTGTTTATTTGTAACCAGTAGAAGATAAAGTGCTTCTATAGGTTGGTACACATACCGGACATTCTCAGTCTCCACAAACGTGTGCTGCTTTCCAGTTCCCACCAACTTAGGGAAAGCAGCAAGTAGTCCCTCTATCCTTATTCGAGACATGTCCACAAACTGCCTAGAAACTAACACTGGAATCAAGAAAGAGAAAAATAGTTAGATAATGTTCTTCTTTGAATCAGGTCATAATGAAACAAGTCTGAAACATACTAGAACACCAAGGAAAACGGTAATAATGGAAGAAAATAGGGCCAGGGCATGAAGGTGCAACCAATGAATGGTTGAATGGAGATTTATTACATTTCAACATATTTTAAGTCAAAATTTCAAGTGGGCATCTATTTCTATTCCTTGACAAAACAAAAATTGAAGATGAAAATGGAGGAATGCAGATATACATCCAAGGGAAAATCTCAATAGGTTATGCTAATAGAAATTACAGAACCACAATTTCATTGCTAAGTTTCACTAAATTTTGATTTCCAATAAACTCAAACAGCCGAGAAAGCTAGAATTAGAAGAAACTTGATAACTGCAATAAAAACTAGACAAGAGTTGAGGAGTTTAGCATGTCTGGTGACATTTTTAAAGTGATATTTCAGAAAGTTACAAGAGTTGAGGAGTTAAGTTGGCCCCACCTAGTGAGATAAGGCTTAGTTGTTGTTGTATGCTTCAATGCATGATAAAGCAGTTCCAGTGTTAGCATAGCACAATGTTGAATCTATACAAAGATTCAAAAGGTCTTTGACAGGAACAATATTTGTTTTTTGTGTGATGTCATGTTGGCATTCTAATGTATGGTGTCAATAGGATGTGGAAGGAGATAATGATAAAAGAGAAGAAGATAAGAAAGCTATATATTTAAGTTCGGATTTTATGTTTCATTTGTAATTGTAAAGTTTTAACATTATCTTATATGGATCTTGACCTCTATATATATATATATATATATATATATATCACAATGAATCTTGACCTCTGTTGTAACATATCAAGGGATGTCAAGTGTCAACATGACACAATGCTTATCGGCATGGTTAACTCAGCCGTATAGGAGTCATTACCTGTGCCAAATAATATCAAGTTTTGGTAATTTTTAATAATGATATTTTCAACCATGTTGTCCAACATGGTATGAGATTTTAAATCATGAACTATATCTGTCGAGAAAATAATGAAAGCACCATAATGGAATGACAATTGAACTCTTATGTAAGTCTTTTCTTCTTTTTTCTTCGTTTCTTTACTCCCTCCTTCATTGCACCACCTACACCACTCATCAGCATTCCAGCACAATACTAAATTGTAAAGACAAAAATATTGGCATGGTTTAAGATTTTAACCTTGAATCTACATACATTTAAGATATCGGATGTTGGTCTCAATGATCCATCCAACCAGTTTCATTCATAAACAAGGATTATAATAAAAAGTACTGCTCAATTTCTGCATTAGTTTGATCCTAGAAAATGACATCATATTGTATCAACACGTTATACAAGGCAGTAGTAATATTCTAACCACATAGATCAATATTTTTGCATGAGTTCACACTTTAAGATTCTAAGAGTCACATTTAAAATAGTATGGATATGTACTTAGGCAACTAATAAATGTTCCACTTAGGCGGTGTATACGTACATTAATTGAGAAAGAGGGAGAGCAAATAAGACTTGGTTACTTGGTTAGTAATGATAAATTAGAATAAAATTTATTTAAATATAGATGAGAATATAGTAGATGACTAAGCATAATGGTCTAGGAGGTTCATATAATTGATCCATTTAGTGGAATATATATATAAAGCATTTTTTTGAAGGTGAAGCAAATCAATGATGTCTAGTAGACATGTGGAGGAGAGTTGTGGAGGCAAATATAGCTTGGGGAGCAGAGTATGTTAGCGACATAAAAGAAATGGCAAAAGTTAAAGGTTGGTCAAAGAGGGAAATATAGAATCAAATCTAGGCTTAAGCTCTCGTACCAATTAATGTAGCTCAGCTAACAAACAAAACATGATCCTCACCCAGAGGAGTCAAAAAAAAAATGTTGAACCAGGTAGCAGACGAACCTAGGGTGACCGGCCTGGCCTCACGGAAGTTTCCCATCGGTGACCAGGGTAAATCGGGAAGCGCTCGCGGTGGGCCGTCTAGAAGCCCAGCGTCCCAGGATTCGCACCCCATTTAGAGGAAAATTTTTTGTAAATACGTCGTAGCTGGAGATCGAACAACGGATGTCTGGGATAGCGACTAGTCACCTTATCACTGCACCATAGCCCCGAAGGCTCACCCAGAGGAGTAAGCTCTCACACAAAGAAGAAAAGTGGGAATTTTATTAATCAAGAAGAGTACTCCAAACTCCTTTTATAACCTTTTGACTCTATGGAAATAAATATTTTAAATAAGGAAATATAATAATTTTAATAGGGATGATACTAATTCCCTATATATTACCAAAACAATAATATTAATTATGAAATGAGAAACGAATCTTTAATTTATTGCAGCCACCTTATTCTTAAATGTTCTTTTGATTTGTTTTTTGTTTCAGTTTATTGTTGAAGTGTCAATCTAAAACTATCTTTAATTTATTTTTTTTCAATTATTGTCTTTTAAAAAAAAAGATAGCCCGGTGCCAATGCGGAGTCCCAAGCAAAAAGGTATATTTAACGAAGCCTTACTCTGCTTTATAAGTGTTGGATACTTCCAAAGATAAGATCCTTAATTGTAGGGATCATTATTAGCTTGATTATAGGGACTAAGATGTTGAATACTTCGACGGATAAGATTCTTAATTATAGGATCCTCTTTACCTCCTTGTGTATATAAATACCTACATGTATTCATATTAAAATATGAAAATAAATTATCCCTTTCTCTTTTATATGGTATCAGAGTCAATTTTCATTCTCTGACCTTTTTTTTCCTTGCCACCTCTACTATTGTTGGGCCTCCTACTACTACCAATCCCTTACTGTCGATTTCGGCACTAACGTCCCTTACTGTCGATTTCGACGGCGATGTCCCTTGTTGCCGCCTTCTACTGCAGCTGTCGCTGCCTGCTGTTGGATCAACTAGCACTTCTCTAATCTGCTACTCCTTGGGTCCTGCTTTTGATTTCCTCCTAATGATGAAGTCCTCATATTCTAAACCCAATTTGACTACCACTATTAAATTGAATGGGACCAACTATCTCTTCGGGTCATGTTCATTTGAATTATTCCTGGGTTCTCACAAGAAAAAAGAACATATTCTGTCCAACCCTCCTGACCCTAAAGATTCGAAATATTCAGATTGGATTTCAGACGATTGTTCAGTTATAACTTAGCTTCTCAACGGCATGGAGGAGTCTATAAGCACTAATGTTATGGTTGTGGAAACTACCAAGGAGATGTGGGATGCCTCACAGGGCATGTATTAAAATGATAAGAATGTTTCTCGAGTTTTCAAATTATATGAAAAGTTACTCTCTTCGCTAGGATAGGCAATCTGTTAATAACTATTTTGCTACTCTTAAGGGGAATGCCGATGAAATATTTCTATATCATCCGCTCTCTTGCGATGCTCAAACTCGAAAGAATCAATGGGATAACTTCTTGGTTGCAAAGTTCCTATCCGGTTTGGATTCCACTCTACGACCGGTTCGGGATAATTTGTTGGCAAGTATAACATTCCCACGTTATCAAATGTTTTGTCTCGAGTTCTTCGTGTGACCACAGGTCGTCTTGACACCAGTTTTTTCTCATCTGCCGATACCTCGGCTATGGCTGCTTGCGGTTGGGATCGTAATAGTAGCCGTGGTCGTGGAACTAATACCATCAAGAGTAGTCGTTCGTGTGTTCATTGTGGTCGTTTCAACCATGCCTCCAAGAAGTGTTGGGCGAAGTTTGGTAAACCTGAATGGGCTAATAATGCATCTAACGAAGTATCGACTTCATCACTAGACCCTGACAATCATGAAGATATGGTCTCTATTCTCGTATTGATTATGAGAAATTTCTTTAATCATCTACTAGCATTCCCTCTGCCGCTGCTACCTCATCCTCTCCAAATGCGTTTGTTGTGTCTTGTGATAAGTCTTGGATGTGGAATTCTACTCATATTACTGGTAACAAGTTTATTTTCTCTTCCTCTTTTGTTTACTCATCATTATCTCTTATCTGTCTAGCCAATGATACTCATTCTCCGATTACGTGAAGAGATGTTACCAGGCCCACTATAAATATCACCCTTGAAAATGTTCTTTTTGCACATAAATTCCTGTTAGTTTACTGTCCATAAGCCAGTTAACAAAATCTCACAACTATTCTGTATCTTTTTATCCATATTATTGTATTATTCAAGACCTGTACACGAAGAGGATGATTGGTGAAGGATATGAGAGTGATGGCCTATACTATCTGGATTTGGTTACACCTGTAAGTTCCCGGGCAATCTCAACAATTGTGTCTTCTTATCAGTGGCATTGTTGTCTACGTCACCCATCTTCTTCCACTCTCAAAAGTTTAGTTCTCGTTAAGTATACTGATTTCCAGTGCGAGTCCGATGAGTTTAGCAAACACCATTGAACTTCTTTTCCTTCTAGAGTTGATAAACGTAGTTCTTTTATATTTGAACTTGTTCATTGTGATGTTTGGGGACCTAGCAGAGTTAAGTCCAAAGGAATTTTTAGTATTTTATAATTTTTGTTGATGACTTGGTTATATTTACTCAAAAGTAGAAGTGAGATTCCTGAGGTGTTAACATCATTTTATAATGAAATAAAAACTTAATATTTCGTTGCCTTGCATATTCTTCGTACTGATAATGCACTTAAATTCACTCAGAAGACAGTGTCAATATTCTATGATTCTCATGGCATAATTCACCAAACCTTTTGTTCATACACTTCCCAACAAAATGGAGTCGCTGAATGCAAACATCGGCATATTTTAGACATAACTTGTACTCTTTTTTGTCACATGCATGTTCCTAAGTATTTTTGGGGTGATGTTGTTCTCACAACTTATTTTCTCATAAATAGGATGTCATCTACTGTGATACATTGGGATATCCCCTTCTCTTGTCTTCATCCTGACAAATCTCTTTTCTCTCTGTCTCCTCGCATATTTGGCTATTTGTTTTGTTCATAATTTTACTCTTGGCTTGGATAAATTATTTCCTCGCTCTATTAAATGCATCTTGCTCGGATATTCTCACACCCAAAAAGGAAATCGTTGTCTTGATTCACTCACAAAACGCAATTACACCTGTGTTGATGTTACGTTTTTGCATCCCAACCATACTTTTCCCCTGTGTAACTCAATCACATGATACATTAGTGTCTCCTCCATTACCTACCCACCATCCATGTCTCCTACTACAGATGTTTCATCTCCTAAACCATTGCAGGTGTACACAAGGCGTGCTCGGTCAAACCAGATTCATGTCCCTCACATCCTCTTCCTACAGCTCCTTGATACTTCTCGACCCTCCAATATTGATCTGCCTATTGTTCTTCGTAAAGGTATTCGATCGTGCACTACTCATCCTTTGTATAATCATATATACTTTGATTACCTTGGTCCTGCGTTTCACACTTTTGTTGTTTCTCTATCATCTACAGAAATTCCGACTTCCTACTCTGAGGCTTATCGACACTCAGCTTAGCGAACAGCAATGGATGAGGAAATGTCTACCCTTATCTCTAGTGGTACTTGGGAGCTGGTGGCTGCACTACCTTTTGTTCATCTTGTTGTCTGTCGTTGGGTATTTACTCTGAAATTTAAAACTGACGGCACTATTGATCGATATAAAGCTCGTCTGGTGACCAAAGGATTTACACAAACTTATGGTGTTGATTACTTTGAGACTCTCTCCTACTACTCACCCGAATTCTATTAGAGTTTTATTCTCCTTGGGTGTCAATCAATGTTAGTCAATGTATTAGCTAGATGTGAAGAATATTTTTCTATATGGAGATTTGTACGAGACCGTGTTTATGGAGTAATCTCCAGGGTATGTTGCTCAGGGGGAGAATGTCACTATACTTTGCAGACTTTAAAAGGTTATTCATAGTCTTAAACAAAGTCCCAGAGCCTGATTTGATAAATTTAGTAATATAATCAATGTTATTGGCTTTAAACAGTGCAAATCAGATCATTCTGTGTTTGTACGACAAAACACGAATGGGATTATTGTGCTTATGGTTTATGTTGATGACATCATAATATCCAGCAACGATATAGGTGGGATAGACGAAACTAGGAAGTATTTACAGTAACACTTTGTGACAAGGGATATGGGTTGTCCTAAATATTTCTTGGGAATTAAAATTGCTCACAACAAGTTTAG
Source organism: Boesenbergia rotunda (assembly GCA_024364735.1). Taxonomy (NCBI): domain Eukaryota; kingdom Viridiplantae; phylum Streptophyta; class Magnoliopsida; order Zingiberales; family Zingiberaceae; genus Boesenbergia; species Boesenbergia rotunda. Next base: position 110,514 of record JAGFNQ010003970.1, on the reverse strand, counting down.
AGTTTCATTATGCCAACAAAAGTATGTCATAGATTTACTCAAAGAAATCAGATTGCTTAGAACGAAGTTGGTTGATACGTCTATGGATATCAATTTAAGTATGGGACGACACTGGAGAATTCATTGAGGATAAGGCAAAATACAGATGGCTTGTTGGGAAACTCATCTACTTAACAGTAACGAGACCTAACATCTCCTTTAAAGTTGGAATAGTCAGTCGATTTTTGAATAAACCGAAGCAAGTTCACTGAGATGCCATTATCAGGATTCTTAAGTATATTAAGAAATCTCCAAGACAAGGGTTGTTATTTAAGATAAATGGGCATCTAAAGATCAAAGTTTATTCTGATGTTGACTATGGTGGATTTAAGATCGACAGACGATCCACTTTTGGGTATTGCACCTATGTAGGGGAAATTTAGTAATATGGAGAAGAAGCAAACTGTTGTTACTAGACTATTGAAGTCGAATACAAAGCTATGATACACTATAACCAAGATGTTATAGCTGAAGAATTTGCTTAAAGAATTTAGGAACACCTACAATGAACCGCTGCCAATGTACTGTGATAACCAATCCGTGATTTACATTGCAAGTAACCCAATTTTTCATAAGGACTAAACATATTGAGGTTGACTGTCACTTTATTCCTGAGTGTGTAATGAGTTAGAAAATTGTCACTCCGTTTACATCATAGTCCAACCAAGTTGTTGATGTCTTCGCTAAAGCTTTAGGAGGAAAACAATTATCAAAATGTTATGGCAAGTTGAATATGATTGACATATATGCTCCATCTTGAGGGGAACTGTTGAATACTTCCATGGATAAGATCCTTAATTATAGGGATCATCATTAGCTTGATTATAGGGAATATTTCCACGGATAAGATTCTTAATTGTAGGATCCTCTTTACCTCATGTATACAAATACTTACATGTATTCATATAAAAATATGAAAATAAATTATCTCTTTCTCTTTTACAATAAGAAGTTTCCGTGTCTCAGAACTGCAACCTCCAATTCACACGGCAGCAACTTTAACGTTGCGCTGAAGCTCCTCTTCTTAATTATTGTCTTTCTATGCTAATTTATTTCCTTCTCTACATTACCCCCTACTTTTTCCTTCCCTCCAACAAAATCAAAGCTAGAGAAATATTTCTCAATCCTTCTCATATCTTTTCCTAATGAATTTTTTTTTTCACTCTTCTTTTTCCCTAATTGTTTCCTTCCATCGTAGAATACTGATAGTGTATCCGCAAGTGTAGAGAAACGTCATCAAGTAATATAAAGAGTTATCGTATCCACAGGGACTGATAAGGCAAACACTAGAGGGGTTGCAAGGCGAATTAGCTAAACTATCTGAAAATGTGAGTGATCGCAAACAAAGGAGAGCTAGAGAGAGAGAGAGGGAGAGAGAGCTCGAGGGTCAAGTAAGGAAGCCTAGTGTGGGAGAATGTTCTAGGGTCTAGGTTTTGTTATGATAATTATTGGTATCATATGGGTAGCTACTGCCTTGGTCTCAACATTCATGCTCGTAAGAAGTCTAGCTAATTACCGATCCAATCTTATGAATGATGCATCGGAGTGTCTTCGCTTGGGCATTCAGTGTCATTAGATGGGCGTGGTAACCTAGAATGTCCGATTAAAGGATTACCCTTGTCACATAGGGCTCCCCGGTCATACATTCTAGGTTAGACAAGTCATCTCCTAATATGGAATGAGGGAAAACCCATTAAGCATCGACTAGATTCTTCCTTGCATGAGAATAGTTTCCATTTCAAGATAATGCTCAAGGTTGTCCGGTTAAAGGATACGCTTGTCACATAGGGCTCCCCAGGCATACAACCTTGAGCATCTCCCCTAGATGGAAACCATTCCACACATTCATTCAATCAAGCGCTACATTCAAGCATGCACTCAAACTATCTAAGCATAAACCATTCACATAGGCATCTAATCAAATATGAACGATGCGTCAACATGTCATCAACACAAGGTGCTAACAAATCCATAGGGTTTCACCAAATACACATCACAATTACTTCATAAGCCCAAGAACAAGGAGAATCTATACACAAGAAATAGAGTAGGGCACCAAAGACAATAAAGAAAACATGTCACAACTCAATCAAAAGAGAAGAGAAGGAAATGCTTAGCCGGTCGCATTGTAGAGTCTTTGGATCCAATCCTAAGCCTTTAGAGAGATGGATGGACTCGGAGAAGTTCTCGAATCGTCGGAGAGTCACCAGAGATGAAGGGTGGCTCCAAGGTGGGATCTCCTAAAGGGAGAAACTTCCTCCCCAAGAAAAGGGGAGGAAGGCCCCTTTTATAGTAGGGTTTGCATGGCCCCTACCCTCCTCGACGGCACAACCCTGTGAAACCACATGTTGTGTCGTGCTAGTTGCGGCGGCAGCCGCATGAACCAAACCAGGAGGCACGACCCTGCGCCGTGCACGACCCTGGGAATGGTTGCACACCCCGTCATGCGAGCTATGGCAGGGGAGGCATGGTCGTGCCGAGGGCACGCCAGTACCATGCAGAGGCTCAAAGGCTCCACACAGCCGTGTGGAACCACATGGCCAGGCCATGTGGTCGGCTACTTCCGGCTCCTGCTCGTGTCCCACTCCGTTTCTGCTTCCTTCTCGCTCCGAATCGCATCCTGTCAATAAAAGCATGCAAAGAGCAGATCTCCGAAACAAAGGGAGTAATTATGCTAATAAAAAGCTAAAAAGGGGCACAAGCATATAAAATAGAATCAAGAAAAGTAAGTGAATGAGCGTTAATAAAAGTATAAAAACAAGTCTAATCTGCGCTCATTAGATACAGAGCTTTAAGTTCCAAAATTTTAAAGATAAATGTGGTACTAACAAATTTGCTAACAAGGAATCATACCATGAGAACACAGTACTAAATATGAAATGTAGTATACATTAGGGTACTACATAAAAGATTTCATATTACTAAAACTAAATAGAGTTGAAACTGTAAGTAAAACTACTTGAAACTTGGTTTAGGAAAATAAACTTTAGTCACCATAAAAGAAATTGAGAAGCATACGTTACTTAACCAGTTGGCCAAGCTGGTTATGATCTAAACCAACCAGTACTTTTCAGATTCATTATTTGAATAATAGAAGAATTGGAATTGCCAAACTAACAAAACTTACCTTTTCCAGTCTTAGTCATGATGGAAGTAGCAAGGACAACCTGACCCATAACATATCAAAAGTTAAGTGCTTTCATCTTTAGGATAAGTTTAATACTTTCATCTACAGGATATAATATTATATCAAAATTAAATTAGCAACATCATATACAACTCTGCATCTAAATTTGAACAAAATCATGCTACTTCTAATCCTGGTATCCTTGCCATTTAAACTGATCATTGTTTGTGTCTGCTCTTAAAAATTTCTGGATGCAGTCATGTATTCATTGTTTATGACATGATGAATTAATAGTGGGGTAACATCGATGTAGCGGAACCCAAATAGTTAAGATTCATGGCTTATTGTTGTTGTACACACTGATCCTACAAAGTAATAAAAGAAAATTCTATAGAAAAAAGAAACCTTTTCAGATTCAATCATAAAATAGTTCAAATACACAAGAAATCACTTAAAACACACACAATATCACTTTTCTAGTAATACTCTAAAAAGTGGAATTGGAATCTATATTATTTTTATTAGGAATGGTATAAGGGCAGGTATATTATTAATCAATAAAAGTTGATTGTTAGTGTACTATACTTATGCACATAGGACTTTAACATAATACATGATGACATCATAACCTATGCAAGATTAAACTATATATCATAACAGTACAATGGCGGACAAAAAGAAGCCCTGGCAGGGAAGCTGCACAACTTAATCTTTGGGTGGGTGCATTGGATAATCATCACTGATTTTTGAATAGGCAATCACTGGATATTCCCTAAAGCAATTATTGCTAAATCAGTGGTTCCTAATTTTGCAGAGACTACCTAAATCTGGAATTTTTGTGCATTGATTAATTTATCAACCATTAATGTAAGTGCCTCCCCTAAAATCTCCACAGCTTATTTGATTTTTTAATTAGTTATTAAAATCAAACTAATCTGTTAAATTAAAATCTGGAGGCAAATTCTATAGGATATCCTAAACCAAATTTTATTCCAACTGAATATCTCATCCTATCTCCACAGTTGACTCTCTCTTGGAAATGGAGTTTACTTCGGTACACTTTGATATTTAAAATCAAAAACTGGAAAACCATCAAAAAGGAAATTGAAAAGCTGAAATAATCATTTTTTAAAATAAAATCAACTTTTAAATGGAGATACTTTAAGTTACCAAATTTATCTAATAATATTTTTACTTCCTCTGGACCTCCTCAAATCGATGATTTAATGACAAAATAGTTGAGCATATCATGAACTTTCAGATTAGTTGTTTTTATCACCCCTCCCCTCTTAAAGGACAATCTTGCACCTACCACATTAACACGCATAATTATTTATCTAACTTGCATCCTGTCTGAACCCAACGCTAGGAAAAAGTTGGCCTATGCTTGTTCCCCCTCAAACTAGAGAATATAGATAGTGATCAATGTTCAGCTTGTTACAAAAAAAAAAAGGTCTCGTAAATAGAAAAAAATAGATAAGACAATGAAAATGATAGAATTATAAACATTGATGATGCAATGGCCAAGTTTGAAATACTTTTCTTTCGTAATTGTCCTTCAAACTAAAGATATTGTAGGAAATTGAAATTTCCAAATATGAAGTGTTGTGGAAATTGTTGCAACTCAGAAAAGAAGATAATTAGTGGTTTTGTAATCTAAAATTGTGACAAGGATTAATCTTGAGAGACAAATTGAGTAAAATCTCACATTACTCTTATAGATTAGGAAACAACAAAGATGAGAGTGCATGAGTGAGGAGAAAGAGGATAGTAGAAAAAAGACAAGGATCAATAGCTTTAGAGTTTGCAACTGGCAAAGAGTGACAAATTATGGTAGATAAAATTGAGATGTTGCTCTCAAATTTACACTGGCAGCAGAGAAATGTAAAAGGGGTCCTATTTTCGATTAATTTTCCTTTAGGAAAGGAAGGCAATGGCAAGGGCTCCAAGAGAAGAGAGGCAGAACTTAGAAGATACAAGTGATAATTAATCTCATCTTAAATTCTTAAATCGTACTCACAATATATCAAAAGATGAATGGAAGATAAAAATAATTGAAAAAATAAAATAAGAATCGTGTAGGTCAATTGGAGACAAAAGGGGGAAATGCAGAGAGGAAGACTTTAATGAACATTGTGATATGCCATTAATATAAAACTACCACCTCCTTTTTAGAATCCTGTAAAAGACATAATTGGATCCCTTGTCTCTAGAAATTTTATTCTGATGAGCCTTTTAAAAGACATAATTGTTTTCCTATTCTTTCTCAATGCTACCTCATTTTTAAATTATTCACATATCCTTTTTCCAATTTTTTTTCAATCTTAAATCTTTCTTGTAATCTACCTTATATATATTTATATTACATTTAATATTTTAGAGATGTAGACCTTGCTGAGCCCATGATCTAGTCTAGCTAAGTTGCATCCCAATTGCTTGAGAGATTGAGATTATTGGTATGAAGAAATAAATGCCACCTCAAGTTATTTTGTCGATGCTTCAGTTCTAGATCTTGTGATTTAATTTCAACGACTACAACATTGGGAGGACTAGCAAGTACAATATCTGTGTGATGAAGTTGGTGAAGCAAGTAGCCAAATACAAAGTGATAGTGGAGTTCAAAGAAGATAGTGCATTTGAAGCAAAGTAAATGCCACATTACGCAAAGATGTGGAAGAAGAGGAAGGCTATAATGGAAAAGAGTTTATAGAAATTGGTGTTCTTTAGTGTGTCTCATGTCAATAAAAAAAATGATTAACGAAGTTGGGTAACGTCAAACCTCGGGCGACTGACCCGGCCCCACAGGAGTTTGCCACCGGCCGTCAAGGTAAATCGGGAAGTACTCGCGGCGAGCGGTCCAGAAGCGCAGCGTCTCAGTGTTCGCACCCCATTTGGAGGAAAAAAATCCTGCAAAATACCGTAGCTAGAGATCAAACTACGGATGCCTGGGATGACAACTAGTCGCCCTTCCGCCTAGTGCCTCATGTCAACAAAGTCATCATTGTTGGGGGAGAGAGGTTATTTATGTTGAGCAAGATAGCGTATTTGATCTTGTCTTCATTGAATTAAAACAAAGATAGAAAAGTAGCAGTAAGGATTTAAGATGAGTGAAGATCATCGCAAGGAGAATGATGAAAAGCCAGTGAAAGAAGCATTGATATGATTTGTGAATGCACTGAAGATAGTCATGGGTGATGAGAGTTAGTCGAACAAGAGGGTACGATAAAGGACTTTGCTAGCATTGGTTTTTTGACTAGAGAAGATGGAGGAACAAGAGGAATAGGGTGGAGGGATGGAATGTTGCTGAAAATGGAGGAGATCAACCCTTATAGACTAAATCAAAGAAGGATGGAGAATAGTAGAGTGGAAAAGTGACGAAGATCAAAGCAATGAAGTAGGCAATATTGACGAGGAGGAAAGGGTAGTAGACTAGGTAGCAATTAACCTATGTGAGGTCATCCTCAGTGAGTGTGGACCTATAGAGTTGATAGCAAGACATCGACGTGGTATTAGGAAAGGGTAGGGAGATAAGGAGATGGGGAGTTGCTACATCTGATTCGTGACCTCCTCCTAAGGGAAACCATAGGGAAAAAAAACTTTGGCCTTATGGGAGAATTTGCCTAGTTACAAGTTGAGGGATAAGATTGTATTACTTTCCACCAAAAGATAATTATTACACCCATATATATCAATTAGATTTAACATATTACCAGATAATATAATCTCTCAGCTCAGACTAAATCTAAGTGTAATACATAAATATTAACTATATCAGCATGCACTATTATATTTTCATGAACTAATCTGAAATCTTCCATTGACATAAGAATTCAATTTAGTTAATTGATAGGAGTAATTCATATGTATTGTAACATTTCTGAGGATTATCTGAATATATATTCATATAAATAATATCAGGTACGAAAGGGAGCCTTGGCACAATAGTAATGTTGCCGCCTTGTGACCTAAAAGGTCACGGGTTCGAATCTTGGAAATAACCTCTTACAAAATAGGGTAAGGCTGTGTACAATAGACCCTTCCCTGGGACCCCGCATGGCGAGGGCTTCATGCACTAGGTTGCCCTTTTATAAATAATACCAGGTACATTGGTTTTAATATCTGATACATCAATTAAAATGATTATTTCCATTTAACTTTGTTTTTTTTTATACCTGCTCTTTTTCTGTGCATTTAATCATGGCTCGGTCTCTTTCCTTCTTCCTCTTTCACTTGTCCTTGTCTTTTTCCAGTCTCCCTCATCTGTTCTTCTCTATTTTTTTTCCTTCCATAATCTTTCCTTCATTTTTATCTTTCTTACATTTCCTTTGTTTTTATATTTTCTTCATCTCTTCGCTCTTTCTCATCTGCTCTAGTCTCTCTTCTCCTACATCCTCATTTCCCTACCTTTTATTCTAGCTTCTCCTCCATTTGTCTTATTTTTGTCCTCTCCATGTATCCCTATTTATCTTCTCTAGTTTCACCTCTGCTCATATCCTCCTTTACCCTCTTTAGCCTCTTTTTTATTTTGCATCTTTATCTTCCTGAATTTTCTCCTGTTCTTTATCTTTCCCCTTCTACCTCTTTTCTCTTCTTTGCTAGTTTCTCATGGATCCTTTCCTCCTCCTTTTTCTTTGTGGAATGGTACCAGCATGTACATACATATGGTATGGTAGTTGGCAGTAATAAAACCCAATAGTTGATCATATCCACTACAACCTGGTTGATTTCTTGATCTGCAGATCATTAAATGTTGTTTGTCATCAATGAAATGCAAATGTTTAAATAATTAGATGTGAAATTCACAATGATGTTGTTATGATAGCATGTAAAAGTTTGGGCTTCAGTCAGTGGTAGATAATCATTGCAAGGATACGTTGATTATATTGCAAATTATACTAAAAAAAACGTCTGCATAAACAAGATAAATGAGCATGAAAGTCAACTTGCAGGAACATAACAAACTTAAATTAGAAATCATAGGAATCAAAACCAGTTTCAATCTCTTACCATTGTGAAAGAATTTGAATCCCGAGCAATTACAGAACCAAGTACAATGGAGGAAGATCAACGTCCAAAAGGCAACCAGATCTCTCAAAAGGCCTAATCAGCTCAATGATGGGAAAAGGAAATGTTATTAATCCTTGAAAAAATAAAGTCAAAAATATATATACAACAGAAAAGCGCCAAAACTCAGAAAAGGGAAAATCTAAGGGGGTGTTTGGTTTGCTCCATTTTTTATTTTCATTTTCTAAAAAATCGCATTTTCTCATTTTCTGGAAAATTACTTTATTTCATTCTCTAGTGTTAAAGAAAATGCTATATCTTTTTCTGAAAAATAAGGCTAGAAAATGCAAACCAAACACGTTTTCTAGAAAACTGTATTTTCTACAGAAAATGAAAATGGAAAACAAACGTACCAAACGCCCTCTAATCTTTCTGCAACGTATAGACATCAGGCAAGCAATCTAATAGACCCAACAAGCGGCAGAAGAACGCCAATGTCAGGATCAGTAATATGAAAGAGCTAATTTCCATTTCGACATATCGAAATTCAAAACTTAAGCAGATCTATCAAGGTATGCGAGGCGAATCACACATTTACCCAGCTAAACGACTGAGAACGACAAACAGCTATACATTTAAATGGCATAAACCAGATCTATCAAGGTATGAGAGGCGAATCACACATTTACCCAGTTAAACGACTGAGAACGACAAACGGCTATTCATTTAAATAGCACAAACGAGATCTAATAACATCGTGAACTAGAAATTGCGAGATAGATGAAATAGAGAAGCAACGAAAAACGGAGACCTCGCCTAAGATCCGAAGGGTGGGAGTTAGAGAAGGGATCCGTCCAACTCGAGCGTCAAGAGCGAAAGGGATAGTGCGGCAGGAGAAGACACGAGGATAGAAGCGGCAGACGAAATACTAAAAATAAATACACAGTGTTTATTTTAAAAAAACAGAAAAAATAAAAAGAAAATTATTGATACCTTAAATTAATATATATATATATATATATATATAATTGATAATGAATACACTAAATAATATAACATGTTATTTATATAGGTATATATTAAATAATATTTTATGTAACTTGAAATATTTTAGAATTTGTTGAGACATAAGTAAATTTCTGAATTGACAAAAAAAAAATGTAGGCTACTTTCATATTTATCAAACGACATACTAAATTATGTATTCTTTTCGTTTTACTACTCCCGCCAAATGTGATTTTTTTTTTCTCTTTCTATTTTCTTTACTCCCTTCAATACATGCAGCCTCTCTTCTTTTTATTTTCCTCTCTTCTCTTTTCCTCTCTCTTTTTGCATGCATATATAAATATTAATATCATATCCACATTGGCCCTGATATAAACATTATGTTAATATCATTCCCACATTATGGTTTAGACTTGATTTTCCAATAATAGTTTAACACCTTCGGAAGTCGAATAAGCAATGGAGTGCACTATTGAAATCCTTGTAACCTCATAAATCCACATTACCTAAAATGAATACAATCGGGCCTGTTTAGATCCATTAATGGGTTTTGGTCAAAACTCACTAATGAACCTAAACAGATCCGATTAGACCCATTTCAGATCTTGTAGATTTATGAAACTTTAAGGAGTCCAATGGTACTCTCCATTGCTTATTTCAGTTCCTCCAGATGTGTTAAAATATTATAAGGAAGAATCGGCTCTAAACTCAAATATGGGTCTGATATGAATCATATATACCCCACGTTGGATATAGAACTGATTCTTTCAATAATATTTTTAACACCTTTTAAACACTAAAATAAGCAATGGAAAGTATCATTGAACCCCTTGCAGCCTCAGAAATCCATAGGATCTTAAATGAGTCCAATTGGATCTGTCTAGGTCTATCAGTGGGTTTCAATCAAACTCACTGATGGATATGATAGGTCTAATTGAACCTATTTTGGGTCTTGTGGATTTCTAAGACTGCAACGAGACTAACAATGTCCTCCATTGTTTATTTCAACTTTTCTGAAAGTGTTAAGGGCGTTTGGTTTACTCCATTTTCTATTTTCATTTTTAAGAAAACTATATTTTCTCATTTTCTAAAAAATGACTTTATTTCATTCTCTAGTTTTCCAGAAAACGCTATATCTTTTTCTAGAAAACAAGACTGAAAAATACAAACCAAACATGTTTTCCAGAAAATCACATTTTCTACAAAAATGAAAATAGAAAACAAGCAAACCAAACGCCCCCTAAAATTGTAGGATCGTTGAGAACAAGAGAGGAGTGAATCTCGATCGTCAAAAAACTTTCTTTTCTTTTTATGAAACCAAAGTAAAATAGTAGCGGAAATATAAACAATCTTGCAAAATGACACAAGTCTTTTTTTACTTAGTTCGGAGTCTACGTTGATTCATACTCCAAGGGTCATGATCCCTTGGATCATATCTGTTGGACAATACACCATAATCTCCTCCGAAAACATCAAAAGGAGAAATCGAATACAATATGAAAGAGATAGTAACAAACATTACTATTTTCTTAGTGATGCATGGAAAATAATAAAGTATACTGATAATAGTAAAGTAGAAGATGAAGCTTATTGTCGGTGTTACTCTATGTGCGAAGACTTGCTTGACGATGATCTTGGCGCAGAGAGTAAGAGCGTGAAGGAGAACAGAGTTTGAGAAGTAGCAAAAGTTATCTTTCATCTCAATTCATGAGCCTCCTTTTATAGCTGAGCCCACCCAGACAATTCTGGAATTTACCGTTCCATTGACTGATCCTGTTGATCCGTCAATGGAAACCTAATGTATCTTCCAAGATTCTCGTCCAGCTTCGTGATCCAAATTCATCTAAATTGGTCCACTGAATCATTCTATCAGTCGAAAAATACCAAGCTATCTTTCTAACCGATTTGTCTGAGTTGGCTGCCGTGTTAGAATCTTCTAATTTGTCGACTGATAAGTCCTATCAGTCGACAGAACCCAATTTCCTTTTCTTCTCTGATTCATCCAAAGCTTGTCGTATAAAACTTTGATCTGTTAACTGATCAACTTGATCGGTCGACGGGACCAATTTTTTTCTGGGTTCTATTTCGGATTTTATAATTCTGGATTTACACAGATCCATCGACGGAACCATTTTATCCGTCAACAAAACCACTTTATTCCAGTAAAATATTATTAGGACAGATATAATATTTACCCTGTAAAATAGAATTAGAACAGATATGAAAATGCATGAATGGGATAGACAAATAGGTCTGTCTTGATCTCGATTTAGAAACCTCCATTGGTTCAATCGGATCATCACCTAATATTTGACCCAAACTGGGACACGACCTCACTCACTCCCTCCAGGAGCTTATCTCAACTTATCTGCCAAACATCTGGTCCTCCATGTAGGATCGGTGTCGATCGATAAAGGGGGGTGAATATCGACTCGAAATTATCTCGGAAAACTTTGTCATTTGTTCGTCTTTCTATCAGGGTTAGTACGCAGCGAAAATATAAACTAAAGTAAAGAAAGTCACAGCAAAGACTCGTGGGATTTACTTGGTTCCCAACCCCCCCCAGGTCAGTACATCTAAGGCCTAAGTACTCAGCGTGAGTCCACTAGTGGTCTCCTTTCCGGACTTTCCGGAGGCGGAGAAACCCGTCTTACAGTTTGAATTACAAACAAAGAAATAATAATAAAAACAAGTACAACTTTGTAAATTAAAAGCAAACCAACGGAAAATTAAAGATCTGGCCAATCCGGAAGTCCGAAGTGCAACACACTTCTTCCTGGAGCCTCCTTGGTCGCAGAGCTCCGACTTGAGCGTGTTTGCTTCACACAGAATGCTTTTGCGGATATAAAAAGTGTTGTTCTGAAGTGAGGGGTCAAACCCCTTTATATACTGCGTTCTCGGGCGCCTCTGAGCTCTTGGGCGCTTGCCACGTGTGGTCAAAACTTCATCGCAACACAAAAATCGCAGCAAGGATAGAGCTGGCCTTCCTAAGCGCTTGGGAGCCTCCCAGGCACGTAGGAAACCTCAGGCGCCTGGGAGGGGCTGCCCCCAACTAGGGCGCCCTGTTAGTTTAGGTCATGCATGGGAATCCTCTCCATGTCCTCGGATTAAAATTTTATTAATTAAAATAAATCCGGATGGAGATGTATCACCCAAGCAACCGATTCATCATCGTACTAATCAACTTGAGTGACTACTTGAATAAACTTATTGTTCAAGCAATCTAACTCATCTAGTCGACTAGCCGCGGAATAGACGATGAATAGATCGTCGATTTTTGTATTTATCATCGGGGTCTATGTTAATAATTAACATACAATAATTAAACAAGAACAAAAGGAACTAAACAAGAAGTATACCTCTTATTTACCTCGTGATCTTCTATTGTATGACCTAACCTCTTCTTGAACGTCATGTGACCGACGATCTTCCAAGAAACGAAGTCACCAAGAAAACCTTTCTTCCTCTTACTTGCGCCGATCACAAAAAGGATAGCAATACTCCTTCCTTTACCTTGCATCGCCGGCCAAAGAACCTCCCCCTTGCGCCATCGACCCACTTCCTTGCTCCAAGGATGCGTCAGCCAAAGGGAGATAAGTAGAAGAAGAGGAAGAAGATGAAAAAGAAGAAGAGAGTTCTCTCCTTCACACCAAAACCTTGGCCGAAACCTTTTCTTGCACCCTCCTTGCTTGCGGTGCCAATCACCGCCAAAAGATGGAGATGCCGCAAGCCTAGGTTGCGCCGACCTCTAGTGGAGAGAAGAGAAGGTGAAGAAGATGAAGAGAAGATGGAAGAAATCTTCTTCCTTCTCCAACAACACCCGACCACCCAACTCCTTGCATCGCCGGCGCCTTCCACCCTAGGAGAGAGAGAGAGGTGAGGAGAGAATTAGGTTAAGGTTTAGGATTAATTGGATGCCTTGGTCTTATGACAAATGAAGTATATATAGGCTACAATAGGGACCATGAGGATGAGTTGGGTCTTGGCCTCCTAATGGATCAAAGCCCGATCCATTAATGATAATCCAATCTACTAAAGGATTATCATTGAACTACCTCACCAACCCCCATAATTAAATATGAGCTCCACCATATTATGTGTATAAATTCTCCTCATGTTTAAGATCTCGAATATCCATTAATTAATTAAATTACTGACAATTTAATTAATTAATATCTAACTCCATGAGTAGTACCACTCAACCTTATCATCATGTCGACCAAGTCCAACTGCAGGATTTAACATGATGAGCTTTATGAGCTCCTCAAGGGAACATCATCATCCTGACGCATCAGGACACGATTTCCTTCTATAATCAATGACACACCATGTAAATAATATTATTTCCCAATTTACCGGGCCTATTGATTTAACAAATAAATCTCGCCCACTAGTAAATCAAAGAAATAGATATTATATACACCATAATATCTGAGGTCCGATTCAATTATATAGTCAGTATAAATTGAATCACCTCTATATCGGTTCTGCTCAATACACACAAAGAGTACTAGTATAATTCTATGGTCAAGATAGACCAATACCAAATATACTACAACTATGTCAATGGTTTGTCCAAAACTATCTCGGTGGTGAGCCTCTACTTATACTCTATAAAGGATTGATAACATGATCTTCTGTGTGACACCACACACCATGTTATCTACAATGTAAAGTATTAGACAATATGCACACATATAATAAATATAAAATGCAAACAATGATCATGTGATTCTCATTCCAAAATTTTGATGTTTATACAAAAGCTAGACATTTAGTATATGTTGGTGCAGGCAGCACCTAAGTCGAACCTGGGTTTTGATAATGGCAAAGGGTTCACGAGTTAAGATGTTATTGTGTTCTAATGTGCTTACTAAGTGTGCAGGAAGAAGCCCTAGGTACACTAGGCAAGAGTCCTGGCAAAGGGCTGGGCAAAGAAGTCCTAGTCAAGGACTGGGCAAGAAGACCTGACCGGATGTCGAGCAAAGAAGTCCTGGTCGAGGACTAGGCACGAAGTCCTGGCAAGGGGATGGGCACCGAAGACCTGACCGAAAGTTGGGCACGAAGACTTGGTCAGGTGGATCGGGCAAAAGTCCAACCGGAGGAGCCGGTTGGCAAAAGGTAAACTCTCCTGAGAGGAGTAGGTGAGGACGCGTTCCCCGTCGAGGGAACAGTAGGTGTCGGTTCGACTTAGGGTTCCATTTGGAAGACCCAAAGTCAGAACCAAGACAGCTACGGTTGTAATTACTACTTGTCATGTTTTTGGGACTAACCTTAGTTGCAGGGTCGAAGGACTGATCGTCTGCAAGTGAAGGTTCTTCACTGGGCCTAGGCGCCCGTATCCAAGGGTGAAGGCAAAAACCAAAAACCAGCTGCGAAGCCACTGAACTAAGGCGGATCAGGCACCCGTGATCTCACGGACGCCCCCATCAGCTCAGGCGCCCAAGAGGGGAGGATAAGCGCTGACCGAGCCCTCGGATAAGGATTCCCGGATCAAAGGGCATGTGTCAGGCGCCCCAACCTATCAGGCGCTCGATGGAGTACTATAAAAGGGGCTCAACCCCAAGGCTTCAACAACACAGTTTTCATACGCTCCAAAGCTTTTCGTTCAAGAGCTACTCCCCGGCAAACTCCGATTTCGAGATTCCAGTGTCGACGACGTCCCTCTGCTCCGAAATACGATCCACATCGGACGTCGATAACGAAAAGTGTAATTAGTTTCATTTACTGCAATATTTCTGTACTCAATTTGTAAACCTGTTTTTGCGCGATTATAGTATTGTCCAAAGTAAACGGTCAAGGACCGTGAGCCTTGGAGTATGAGCCAACCGCGACTCCGAACCAAGTAAAAACTACTTATGTTCCTGTGTGATTGTTTTATTTCCGCTGCGCGTTTTCTCTTTCCTTAATCCGAAAAAGATTTTAACGATATTCACCCCCTATCATTTTTCTCGATCCAACAAGTGGTATCAGAGCGGGTGGCTCAAATTTGGTGCAACCACCAATTTTCAATTTCATTTTTTTTCGAATTTTTCTCATTCATCAAGGTTGGTGCAACACCACTCGATCGTTTATTTTTTAATTATCTTATTCTCGTACTACTAATCCAAGACCAAGTCTTGGGAAAAGATTTTTTTTCTGTTTTTGTCATTTTAGAAATCCTAATTGCCATGCAAGAAGGTTTCAGCATAGCCAGACCATCACTCTTCATTGGAGAAGACTTCTCCTACTGGAACAGTCGGATGGAGGTCCACCTAAAAACTCAGGTGGACATGTGGATCATAATCCAATCTGGTTTGGAAATCCCAAAGAATGCTAAAGGAGTGGCACAGCCTTACACAGAATGGGATGTCTCGCTGAAAAAGAAAATCGAGGCGGACGCAAAGGCGACCCAGACACTCCAATGCGGACTAACCAAAGAAGAGTTGAACCGGGTGGGACCTTCAACAGTGCAAAGGAACTCTGGAGTAAGTTGATCGAATTGCACGAAGGAACCTCCGACACCCGAATCAGCAAGCAAGACCTACTGCTGAACAAGTTGTACACCATCAAAATGAATGAAGGTGAGTCGGCAGCCTAGCTCCACGCTAGAATCCAGGAGTTGATGAACGGTCTACATACAATCGGTCACAAGGTAGAAAATCGTGACCTTATCAGGTATACCCTAAACGCCTTCCCAAGAAATACTTTGTGGGCATCTATGATAGATGCTTACAAAGTTTCAAGGGACCTTTCTAAAATTAAATTATGTTGGATCGAGAGAACCGATAGAGGGGGGGTGAATATTGGAAAACTTTCAGATTTGAAAACTAAGAGAAATTGCACAGCGGAAGTTAAAAACACACAACGCAAACACGGGAGGTTTTACTTGGTTCGAAACCTAGGTCGACTCCTACTCCAAGGCCCACGGTCGTTGACCGTTTACTTTGGGCAATTCTATATAAGCGCAAAAATAATTTACAAATATTGATTACAGAGTAAGTGCAGTAAATTGAAAATCACTCTTCTTTACCGACGTCTGAAGTAGATTGACTTTTTCGGAGCAGCAGGACGTCGTCGGCTCGAGTTGGGTAGTTTCCGGAGCGAGGCGTGAGAGCAGAAGAGCGTAGAAGCGTTGTGTTCGAGATGTTTCCGGAAGCCTGGGCGTTGGGTGCTATTTATAGCACCTCGGGGCGCCCTGGACGTCGGGGGCGCCCCCCCCACATGTCACGTGATCCGAGATTCTCTCGGTCAACTTTTATCCCACTCGAATAGGGATGATGTTTGACCCTGGGGGCGCCCTGGACGCTGGGGGTGCCCTGCTTGACTCCTTCCGCGCGGGCTTCTCGGCTGGATAAGGGTGATTGGCTTCGCTGGCTTAGGCACGGGGCGCCTTGGCTGCTGAGGGCGCCCTGGGCGCTGAAGGCGCCCTGGCTGCTGGGGGCGCCTTGGCTGCTGAGGGCGCCCCGGCCAGTAGTCAGCCGAAGCTCCTTTTTGCTTCATTTGATTCTTGTTCACCTTGGGGGCACCCTGGACACTCAGGGAGCCCTACTCAGCTGCTGCCTCACTCCTTTAAGGCTCTCTGAGCTGCAGACACACGTTCCTTTGGTCCTGCATCCAGGGTTAGTCCGAAAACAACATAAAGCAGTAAGTTGTTAGTTTTTATACAACTTTAGCTGTCTTGGTTCTGACTTTGGGTCTCCAAAATGGAACCCTAGGTCGAACCGACGCCTACTGTTCCCTCGACGGGGAACGCGTCCTCACCTACTCCTCTCGGGAGAATGTACCTGATGCCAACTGCTCCTCTGGTTGGACTTTTGCCTGGCGGTCCTTTGCCAGGTCTTGGATACCAAGCTGTCCTTCGCCTGGCGCCTAGCAGTCCTTCGCTAGGGCTTTTCACCCTGGCATCCCTTCGCCAGTGCCTAGCAGTCCTTCGCTAGGGCTTTTTACCCTGGCATTCCTTCGCCAGTGCCTAGCAGTCCTTCGCTAGGGCTTGGATACTGGCAGTCCTTCGCCAGGTGCCTAGCAGCCCTTCGCTAGGACTTTGTTTCCTGGCAGTCCTTCACCAGGTGCCTAGCATTCCTTCGCTAGGACTTTGTTTCTGCACACTTGAGTAACTTTATTAGATCACAAATAGACTTAACTTTGAATCCTTTGCCAATATCAAAACAAGGTTCGATATGGTGCTTCCTGCACCAACAAATTAGACGAGTTATTTTCTGAACCTGAATTACATGAGCAGACTAACTGCACCTTAGCAGAGAAAGACATTGCTTTTGTTGCAGGCAAAACAGGAAAGGTGGTCAAGAAGAAGCCTCAACCTGCATCCGACTCTGACTCAGACTCAGACTCAGAAGACAGCGAAGGGGATCGACCCAAGCTAATTTGGCTACCCTGGGACTACTACAAGGAGCTGAAGCATCAGACCAACAAAAGAAAAGCCAGCCGAAAGAAGGAAGATCCAGCTGAACCATCTAAGACCAAATCAAACGTAATCTGCTATGAATGCAACAAGAAAGGACACTACAAATCAGAGTGCCCCAATCTGAAAAAAGCTAAGAAGACAAGAAGGAAGAAGACCCTTCAAGCAACTTGGGACGAGTCTTCCTCCGAAGAAGAAGAAGAGGACCCACAATCGAACCTGCTCGCCTTGACTGCTTCAGAAGAGATCGACACCGGATCAGAATCGGAGCCGGACGACAGAAAGCTCACAATTTCGGAGGACAACAAAATCACTACAAGTGGTTACTCTAAAGTTGAATTAGCAGAATTAATTGCTTATCTATCTAGTAACTTGGAAAAAACCAAAATTCGAGTCGAGTCCCTCCGACAGGAAGTAAAACTCCTGAAAGAGGGAGTTGACTCTTGATCTTTGACTGAGAAGGTTCAAGAAGGAACCTCTACTCATGTTGAAAAGCTTGAGAAAGAGAACTCCTCCTTGAAAACTCAAGTCAAGAACCTTAGAGCAGCCTTAGAACGATTCACTTCGGGTTCCAAGGGTTTTGACATGATCCTTGGAAAACAGAAGTCTGTTCTAAATCGATCTGGGTTAGGGTATCAAACCAAGGCTAGACAAAAGTCATACTATGCTGTATTGAATCAATCTAAACCCAAAGTTCAGGCATGGGTACCCAAACTTTGCCTGAGCAACCAAGCTGGACCAAACCAGTATTGGATCCCCAAGGACAAGATTCATATCTTGCCTAATCACTATCGTGGCTTTTATCCAGGGGGAGCCAACTTAAAAACCATTTTTATAGTTAAATAAATTCTTTTTCTTATTGTAAAATTGCATGTTTGCTTGTTTATTTACTTTATGCAATTTACCATGCTTAGACCTAGGACTGGTTAGATTAAAGACTAAAATGATTAACTGAAATTTGAACAATCTAGTATTGGGTGGAGGAAAGATGATAGTACGTTAGGGAAGCCATGTTGGCAGAACTAGCCGAAGCTACCGATCCAAGACCCAAACTAGTTAGACCAAAATCTTTCAAGGAGTAACTTGAAAATGGATTTTCAATAAAAGGCTTTGTCAAGGAAAGGGTTGATGATCCAATAAGGCTACGGGCAAAGAAGGCCTAATGCCTCGCCAAGACCTGAAAGCCGATTATTGAAAACCAAATTCACTTTACTATTATCAGATTTGAATCTAACACAGATTTCAATTAATCCTAGATTCAATCATGTTTTTTTTAAATTTAGAACATAATAAATTATTTTTAAAATTAATTTAACTTTTCAAAATTAATCATGGTTTCTCAAAATAAATTTCTTACTTCTATTAAAACCTGTCTCACAAAACCCATAAGGTTAACGTGATTGATAACTCTAGATTGGGTGAGAAGGTTAGGATCTAATTAAAATTCATCTGTTTTTTTTGCAAATTAGAGCTTATTGTTAGTTAATCAAAAGAGTCAAACTCGGTCAAAATAGTCAAATCTGGTCAAATGATCAAACCAGTCAATAGTCAAACTGCTGTCAGATCAGGTGCCCGTGACCTATCGGGCACCCCCAGCTTTTCCTTCGACCGAGACAGTAAAAGCTATCGTCCCCACCCATCTGACCCGGGCGCCCGTGACCTATCGGGCGCCCAAGTCTGTCTCTTCATCCAAGGCAGTCAATTCTGCCAAAAGCCTGCCGTCTGACCCAGGCGCCCATGACCTTATGGGCGCCCCAATGAACTCAGGCGCTCGTGACCTATCGGGCGCCCGTATAATACTATATAAGGAGCATAACTCCTTCCACTTCCCCCACACTAAAATCAAAACTCTCCTTCACTCCTCTTCTTCTCAAGGCGCCCAGCCGCTCCTTTCTCACGCTCTACTTCGAAAATGTCACCCCGGTATCAATTTAATTATGCATTTTCAAGTAATTTTCCTTATTTATGTCATTTATTAAATGCATCATTTTCCTTTTATATACTTAGAAAATGACGTGTCTCTCAACCCAACCCCGTGGCCGAACCTAGTCCCGACCCGAGGTTTCCCAACCTAGAATTATTCAATAAATTTGTCCAAACAACTTACAAGCCTATTAAGACTAGCTTTTTGAATAGGCAATTCTTCACCCAATCCTGTCCATTGGCAATGGACGCAATCAACTTTTACCAACTAGACCACCTAGTTTTCTGTACACATCCGGTAAACTCAACTCTATGTGCAGAGTTTTATAACAACCTTGTCATGATTGATGACCTACTCTTTACTACCATAGAACAAGACACTCCCCTGACCATTTCTCTGACTTTGTTCAATCGATTTCTTGGACTTCGACAGTCGCAATCTACTTTCTCTTGTTATCCTTCGGCAGACCCTCCCTTCGGACCCCCCTATTCGCACATTATTTTAGACACTCTCTACTCTTATTTCTTCGGAGATGTGTGAAACCCTTTAGCTCGGCGATTTCAGTCGTTAGACCTCCGAGTTCAGGATTATGTCCTTTATCGAGTGATAATTCGCTGTTTTCTCCCACTTACCACTCGAGATGTTGCGACCATGCGACCGTTTCACACCTTCTTACTCTATGCCATGATTCATCAGCTTGACATCGACATAGGCCTTCACATATTCCGTACCATCATTTACGCCTCGAGCGTATCCACACACGATCAAGTTCGTACGCCTTACTGCCATGTCATCACCGCTCTTCTTCACCACCACGGTCGCGACATTACTGCCGGAGAGATTATTTCGATGATCGAGTTTGATGAGATAGGGATTAGAAACTTTTCCTTAGCGGGGATAGATGTATCAGCCACGGGGGTACTACCGTGGAGACGAGAGAGAGCCAGACGACAGGACAACTCCGACGAGGAGGTGGAGGTAGACGTAGCTGATCTCGCAGCCGAGATCAATGAGCAGTTACAGGAGCCACCCCCACCGACTACCGACCAGCGCATCACATCATTGCAGACGGAGTTACACAGTTTCAGGGAGGAGGTCGAGGCCTACCACACTGAGCAGATGGACGCCATCCGAGCCAATCAAGAAACTAGTGACGCAAGATACAATGAGATGATGTCGCTGTTTCCATCCTGGCAGCCT
Organism: Boesenbergia rotunda; assembly: GCA_024364735.1. Classification (NCBI taxonomy): domain Eukaryota; kingdom Viridiplantae; phylum Streptophyta; class Magnoliopsida; order Zingiberales; family Zingiberaceae; genus Boesenbergia; species Boesenbergia rotunda. Next base: position 89,814 of record JAGFNQ010003970.1, on the reverse strand, counting down.
GGCCCATCTTACCAGTCTTGCCCATCTTATCATCCTGGCCCTTCCTCTTAGTTTAGATTGACATTTTCAGCCTACTCCAGTGCAGTGTGAACTGTTTGACTTGTATTTGACTCATACTTGACTGGCACTTAACTTTAGTTTGATTTCTCTGGTCCTACTATTAACCAGATGGATTTTATGCATCTGTCTCAGTGATTACTTGCCATTTTAATTAGCACGCTTAATCAATTGTGATGTTATGCTTGGTAGAATAGGAATGCCCTAATTATGTTTCTTTTCAAAAACTGTTTTACTTCTTATTTTAATTTGCAAAATCATTTCTTTATTTATTTAAAATGATTTTCCGACTTAGTTTTTTTTCAAAACTAAACCCTTTCAAAACTAGGGCTTTTTTGCAAATGGACTTAGACTAGGCACTAACCCTAGAACTGCATGCACCTATAGATCTAGAAGCCAACATCTCGCAAGCACCTTAGGGTACTTTTGTTTGATAACCTAGACTGGGTTGAGATGCTTAGATCTAGGCCTTGATTCAAGATGCTTTAAGTTAGTGCATTTGCAGTAATTGGGGCGATAAATATAAATTAAATAGTAATCAGGTTAAGCGCCAAGCTTAGAAAATCTAACTTGATCAAATCACTTAACATGACTAACCCTAGCGAAAGTTACTATTTATAACAGTTAGTAAGTAGCTAACCGGATTAGATAGGACCCGAAAGAGGAAATTCAAATTGATTTGGGTCAGTTTAAACTTAGAATTGGTTCAGTACAGCACCTTACTTTGATTACTCATTTTTCTTGCTATATATTTTTTGATATATGGCAAAGGAGGAGAGAGAGGAAAGGAGAGAAAAGGAGGCTTTAAAAGTAATTTTTTTAAAAAAAATTAAAAAATTTCATCTCCTTTTTCAAAAAGTAAAGTTCTGTAAGTAATTAAGTTTTTTTTTAAAGTCAATTATTTTTTGTTTTCAAAAATTATTCTAAGTACTTACTTAAAATATTTTTTTCTGGAAAATTTTTCTAAACTCAAAATTTTGCTTGAAAATTTTTCTAAGATATAAACTCAAATTTTTGCTTGAAAATTTTTCTAAATTATAAACTCAAAATTTTGCTTGAAATTTTTTCTAAATTATAAACTCAAAATTTTGCTTGAAAATTTTCTAAATTATAAACTCAAAATTTTTCTTAAATTTTTTTCTAAATTATAAACACAAAATTTTGCTTGAAAATTTTTCTAAGTTATAAACTCAAAATTTTGCTTGAAATTTTTCTAAGTATTAAAACTTCAAAATCAGTGTAGAAAATTTTTAAAATGCTAAAACAAATTATGTTCGAAATTATTTTTAAGTACTTAACTCAAAAGTGTTTTCGAAACTATTTTTAAGTACTTACTCTGAAATTTTTCTGGTAGAAAATTTTCTATGTGTGTTGAAAACTTTCTAAGTGCTAAATATATTGAAAAATTTTCTAAGTGCCCAACTCAAAATATTTTAGAAATTTTTTCTGACTTTAAAATCCCGTTTTGAAAATTTTTCTAAGTATGAAAAATCTGAAAAACTTTTCAAACAAAGACTTAGAAACTATTTCAAAAACCCCACGAATGTTTGAAAAACTCAGGGGGAGATTTCTTCCAGGGGGAGGAAATTAAAACTGATACTTTACGTATCATTCTGTTGTTTAACTTAACTTTTTGAGTAGGGTTTCCATAAATGAAAAAGGGGGAGATTGTTGGTGCATGAAGCACCTAAGTCGAACCTGGATTTTGATAATGACAAAGGGTTCAAGAGTTAAGATGTTATTGTGTTCTAATGTGCTTACTAAGTGTGCAGAAAGAAGCCCTAGGTACACTAGGCAAGAAGTCCTGGCAAAGGGTGGGCAAAGAAGTCCTGGTCAAGGATTGGGCAAGAAGACCTGATCGGAAGTCGGGCAAAGAAGTCTTGGTCGAGGACTAGGCACGAAGTCCTGGCAAGGGGCTGGGCACCGAAGACCTGACCGGAAGTTGGGCACGAAAACCTGATCAGGTGGATCGGGCAAAAGTCCAACCGGAGGAGCCGGTTGGCAAAAGGTAAACTCTCCTGAGAGGAGTAGGTGAGGACGCGTTCCCCGTCGAGGGAACAGTAGGTGTCGGTTCGACCTAGGGTTCCATTTGGGAGACCCGAAGTCAGAACCAAGACAACTACGGTTGTAATTACTACTTGTCATGTTTTTGGGACTAACCTTAGTTGCAGGGTCGAAGGACTGATCGTCTACAAGTGAAGGTTCTTCACTGAGCCTAGGCGCCCGAATGGAGTCAGGCGCCCGAGTGGGCTCAGACGCCCGTAAGGATACGGGCGCCCAAGGGTGAAGGCAAACACCAAAAACCAGCTGCGAAGCCATTGAACCAAGGCGGATCAGGCGCCCATGAGCTCACGGGCGCCCCCATTAGCTCAGGCGCCCAAGAGGGGAGGATAAGCGCTGACCGAGCCCGCGGATAAGGATTCCCGGATCGAAGGGCACGTGTCAGGCGCCCCCAACCTATCAGGCGCCCGATGGAGTACTATAAAAGGGGCTCGACCCCAAGGCTTCAACAACACAGTTTTCATACGCTCCAAAGCTTTTCGTTCAAGCGCTACTCCTCGGCAAACTCCAATTTCGAGATTCCAGCATCGACGACGTCCCTCTGCTCCGAAATATGATCCACATCGGGCGTCGATAATGAAAAGTGTAATTAGTTTCATTTACTGCAATATTTCTGTACTCAATTTTTAAACCTATTTTTGCGCGATTATAGTATTGCCCAAAGTAAACGGTCAAGGACCGTGGGCCTTGGAGTAGGAGCCGACCGCGAGTCCGAACCAAGTAAAAACTACTTGTGTTCCTGTGTGATTGTTTTATTTCCGCTGCGCGTTTTCTCTTTCCTTAATCCGAAAAAGATTTTAACGATATTCACCCCCCCTCTATCATTTTTCTCGATCCAACAAGTGGTATCAAAGCGGGTGGCTCAAATTTGGTGCAACCACCAATTTGAGATTTTTTTCGGATTTTACAATATTTTCAATTTCATTTTTGTCCGAATTTTTCTCATTCATCAAGGTTAGTGCAACACCACTCGATCGTTTCTTTTTTAATTATCTTATTCCTGCACTACTAATCCAAGACCAAGTCTTGGGACAATATGTTTTTTCTATTTTTGTCATTTCAGAAATCCTAATGGCCATGCAAGAAGGTTTCAGCACAGCCAGACCATACTCTTTAGTGGAGAAGACATCTCCTACTGGAAGAGTCGGATGGAGGTCCACCTAAAAACTCAGGTGGACATGTGGATCATAATCCAATCTGGTTTGGAAGTCCCGAAGAATTTTGAAGGAGTGGCACAACCTTACACAGAATGGGATGCCTCACTGAAAAAGAAAATCGAGGCGGATGCAAAGGCGACCCAGACACTCCAATGCGGACTAACCAAAGAATACCTGAACCGGGTGGGACCCTTCAACAGTGCAAAGGAACTCTGGAGTAAGTTGATCGAATTGCACGAAGGAACCTCCGACACCCGAATAAGTAAGCGGGACCTACTGCTAAACAAGTTGTACACCATCAAAATGAACGAAGGTGAGTCGGCAGCCCAGTTCCACGCTAGAATCCAGGAGTTGATGAACGGTCTACATACAATCGGTCACAAGGTAGAAAACCGTGACCTTATCAGGTATACCCTAAACGCCTTCCCGAGAAGGTTCTTTACTGGGCCTAGGCGCTCGTATGGAGTCAGGAGCCCGAGTGGGCTCAAGCACCCATAAGGATACGGGCGCCCAAGGGTGAAGGCAAAAACCAAAAACCAGCTGCGAAGCCACTGAACCAAGGTGGATCAGGCGCTCGTGAGCTCACGTGCGCCCAAGAGGGGAGGATAAGCGCTTACCGAGCCCGTAGATAAGGATTCCCGGATCGAAGGGTACGTGTCAGGCGCCCCCAACCCATCAGGCGCCCCCAACCCATCAGGCGCCCGATGGAGTACTATAAAAGGGGCTCGACCCTAAGGCTTCAACAACACAGTTTTCATACGCTCCAAAGCTTTTCGTTCAAGCGCTACTCCCCGGCAAACTCTGATATCGAGATTCCAGCGCCGACGATGTCCCTCTGCTCCGAAATACGATCCACATCGGACGTCGATAATGAAAGTGTAATTAGTTTCATTTACTGCAATATTTTTGTACTCAATTTGTAATCCTGTTTTTGCGCGATTATAGTATTGCCCAAAGTAAACGGTCAAGGACCGTGGGCCTTGGAGTAGGAGCTGACCGCGACTCCAAACCAAGTAAAAACTACTTGTGTTCCTGTGTGATTGTTTTATTTCCGCTGCGCGTTTTCTCTTTCCTTAATCCGAAAAAGAGTTTAACGATATTCACCCCCCCTCTATCGTTTTTCTCGATCCAACAGTATACAGCCTAACACGGCCAACCCTTCTTGGGCGCCTGATTCATTCAGGCGCCCAGGAAGGTTCTTCCCAGGTCACGTTTTTCCTGCATTTGCTCTCCCATCTTGCCTTCAACTCCAGGTACCTATAAGACAACAAGCACAAGGCAAAAACACAAATAATCTTAGACTTAATTTATTGGTTCTGACTTTGGATTTCACCCGAAACCCTAGGTCGAACTGACGCCTAATGTTCTCTTTCCTAGGGAACACGTCCTCACCTACTTCACCCTGGAGAAGTTACCTTTTGTAATACCCAATAATTTTCGTGAATTATTAGGAATTTTTCTGAATTTTCTAGCAGTTTTTCGAATTAAAATAAAAAAAAAGAGTCGAGAAGAGGTTTGATCCCGCGACCACAAGCAAAGCAAGCCCTTAAGGGCGTCTGGACAACCAAAAGGGCGAGGGTATCAAGCACATAAAGGGATGAAGCCAATTAATGATATAGGTAAGTTAGGCTTTTTTATGAAGAGGTATTTAAACTTCCACTTAAGTTGTGTTAAGACCCCATTAGGTTTTTCGAGGCTGCGCGAACAGGGGGTTTGGGGGCTGCAAAAACAAGGGAGAAAACAAGGGTTTTCTTCCTCCTTTTTCTTCGGAGAACCTAGGGCTTCTTCCCTAGGGCCAAGGAGTGGAGTTTCCTCGCAAGGAAGAGAAGAGGAGTCCTACGTTAGGTTTTCGAAATACTTAGTGAGTTTTCTTCATGAAAAAAGGTAAGTAAATCACTCACCTGCAATAGAAGTAGTTTCGTATGTAGATTCTCGTTGTAGAACCGTAATTTTGTGATCTAAGTGCATACTTTGAGAATATTGTCTTATTGTGTAATTTAAGTTTCTAAAGAATATATGTTCTTATCATAGAACTTGAATTTGAGTAGGTTTGTATGTGTGATCTAAGTATGATAAGACCAAGTTCTTGAAAAGTCCCAAAAATGAGTTTTGGGTTAAGGGCACGCAAGGTGCTTGATGAAAGTTCCAAGTAAAAAAGGTAAAATTTGTAGTGCAAAATTTATGCAAAAAGAAAGATAGCTTGATAAGTATAAGCATATTGAGTAAGAAAGTATTTTACTTTTGTAAAGTGACATGTACCGGGCAAATGAGAGGCCCACAGAAAGTTAGAAGGAAGCTCTAATAGGGTGCGGTGGCTAGCTACCCCGAAACCTATTAGGGATGCGCGCATTGGTACATTGATACCATGGTACAGTGTCAAGGCCTGAGAAAGTTGATTATTATTTTGAAGTATATGAGTATATGTAAGTGTTTCAATTTTCTTAAGTGCATATTTTTGTTATGTATGTTAACATGGTTATGTTACAAGCATGTTAAAGAGCAAGAGCAAAGAAGTTAATGTTTTAAAGTATGGAAATGTATAAGTATCAAGTCTCAAAAGAAAGCATGAGCATGTTAAGTTTGCAAGTGTTTTGATGCAAGTAAATATTTTCAAGCATGATTGAGCATGATAAGTGTATGAAAGTTCCCATGTGCAAATATTTCCAAGTGCATGTATTTTGAAGCAAGCATTCTTTGAAATGAGCATGTTTATTATCGATAACATGGATTTGTGAGTTAGGATTTACTTACTAAGCAATTCGCTTATTAGTTGCATTTCCTTCTATTGCAGATAAAGGTAAAGAAAAAGCATAAGCTATGGAGGCGAACGGGACTTGCATTGATGTTCAGTGGCGGCGGAACCGTGGAAGAGATCTTTGGGATAAGTCTTAGAGGCGTTTTGATTTATAGAAACTCATGGTTGATGTTTTGGATTGGTAGGATGTGATCACCTTATTTAAACTTTACACGGAGTCAAAGTTGGGTACAAAGTTAGTAGAGATTGCATGTGTTTTGATAAGTTTGTTAAATTTCATAGAAATCCTAATTTCAAGTTATTGGATTCGTTTTGAGTTGCTAAGATGTTCATAAAACTAGTATAGAGTATAGATTTGGAGTTATTTCTTTATATGCTTTGGAAGTGTATGAATTATGGACCCTTGAAAGGAGTTCCCAGGTCTGTAAATGCAGGTTTCAGGCGTGCCAGTCGACTGGTTTAGAACCAATCGACTGCCCTATCGAACAGAAAGTTTCTGTTCGATGCACCAGTCGACTACCAAGAGGTCAGTCGACTGGTGCCGGGCACAGAAAGTTTCTGTGGCTGACACCAGTCGACTGGCTATCTAGTAGTCGACTGGTACCATTAAAAGGAAAGTCTTCTAGGGCAGATGGTTAGTGCTTTAGTTTTACAACTAAGAGGTCTAGGGGTCAAATCCTTGCCAGGCAAATAAAATGAAAGTTTTTTTTTAAAAGAAAAAAAATTCAGAGCAAGTTAAGGGAAGTCAAGTAGTTGTAACCTAAGGCTAAGAATAAGGTAAAGTTAAGGTTAAGTAAAAGTGACGTCCGCTTTAAGGGAGAGAAGTTAAGGGGTCGTCACAGAGTGGTATCAGAGCAAGTTTCCAACCTTCCGCCACACTGACATCAAGCATCAATCCTGCCGCCTGCCAAGTAAGAAGTTCATATGTTATAGTTTTGTATGCTTTTCATTATTGACTGCTAGTATCAGTAAGTGCATGATGATAAGGAAGTATGTTAGTATTATTATATGCTAATATGTGTATGGAGATAATGAAGTAAGTTGGTAAGATATAATGAGCTTTTATTTTCTTTACACTATAGAGTAAGAGAATGGCAAGAGGACGTCCCAGAACTGTCCGAAATGAGGAGCAAGCTCCTAGAGAATAGGAGTCAACGGAGTCAGTACCACCATCAGACCTTCAAGAAGTGGTGGCCCAGCTTCAGAGGCAACTTGCTGAACAGCAGCAAGTCATTGCCACCTTGATGGCTAACCAGCAGGCCACTAATCATTAGGCCACCCCTGCTACCCCTCCAGTGGCGCCAGTGGCGCAAGTAGGGGCACCAATGGCGACAGAGGTTTCCCCAGTACCTCTGGCAAGAGAAGTAAGACAAGAGGCATATCTAATCCAGTGGCAGAGACTGAAGCCCGAGAATTTTTCTGGCACAAGTGAACCATGGGATGCTCAGGCATGGTTCAAAACAGTGGAAAGTATAATGGAGTTACTAGACTGGCCGAGGTGGAGAAGATAAAGTGCACATCCTTCTGCCTTACTGGAGATGCCAGGATGTGGTGGGAAAGAGTGAAGGCTAAGAGAAATGTGAATCAGATGACCTAGGCCGACTTTGAAGCAGAGTTCTTGGAGGAGTACTTTCATATGAAGGTAACAAACAAACACTACGATGAATTCACTGAGTTCCGTCAAGGAGATCTATCTGTAGATGAAGCAGTGAAGAAGTTCAATCGACTAGCTCGCTTGTGCCTGGAGTTAGTTAGCACTGAAAAGGAAAGGGTCAGGTTGATGCTCAAGATGCTGAGGCCTCAGATAGCTTTGAATGTGGCCGGCAGTGGTAATAGACCACAGACTTCAGAAGAACTAGTAAGTAGTGCTTTGATCACTGAGCACTACTTGAATAGTATAAAGGCCACACGTGTGCAACAACAACAGGCATCAGCCCAGAAGTCCCAAGGAAATTCGCAGAACCAACAAAACTGGAAAGGGAATTCAGGCAAGAGGAAGCAATGGGACTAGAAGACTTCTGAGGGCAACAAAGGGGGCTCGTCAAGCAAGAAGCTCAAGTATTCTCCTTGCCCAAAGTGTGGGAAGACACATCCTGGAGTATGTCGTCAGGGCATGAGCGGATGCCATATTTGCGGAGCAGAAGGGCATATGATGAAGGCTTGCCCTAACCGGTTGAGTGTTGGCGGGTGTTATATCTGTGGAGTAGTAGGGCACCTGGCCAAGGCGTGCCCTAAAGCAAAGCCGCCTCCACCACATATTCTTCAGTACGGGGGTGGACCTGCTCAGCTGCACCAGATGCAGCCAGTTATGGAGGGATCTTATTACAGTCAGGCGAGGATGGAAGCCCCACCAGCCACGACCAACGCCAGGGTTTTCGCCATCACCAAGGAAGAGGTGGCAAATGCTCCTAACATGGTCACAGGTCGAATACTCACCTCATCTCAATATGCTATTGTGTTATTCGATACTGGGGCAACCCATTCATTTGTATCCATGCTTTTCTCTAAAAAGCTAGGGATCCCACCAGAAAGTTTGGGTCAGAAATTTTTAACAACCTTACCGTCAGGGGAAGTAATGGTCTCTACTCAGAGGCTAAGGGCAGTACCAATCTGGATTTCCAACTGAGAGCTCTATAGTGACTTGGTAGTCCTTGAGATGAAGGATTACGATGTCATTTTAGGGATGGACTTCTTGAGCAAGTATGGTGCTTCTATAAACTGCCGCAAGAGGAAAGTCAAGTTCACACCAGAAGCAGAACCTCCATTTGAGTTTATTGGGGACCCAAAGAGAAAGACAAAAAGGTTCTTATCTACCTTACAAGCTCAGAGAATGTTAGAGAAGGGGTGCTCTAGTTTTCTAGCTCATATAGTGGATGCAAGTCAAGGAGAAGGGTTGAAGAGAGAAGAAGTGAGGTAGTCTGTGACTATCCTGAGGTGTTTCCTGAAGAGTTACCAGGACTCCCTCCCAATCGGGAAATTGAGTTTGAAATTGAGTTGGCCCCAAGAACCAACCCAATTTCGAAGGCACCTTATCGCATGGTGTCAGCAGAACTGAAAGAATTGCAAGAACAATTGCAAGAGCTGCTCGACAAGGGTTTCATCCGCCCTAGTCATTCACCTTGGGGAGCTCCTGTATTGTTCGTCAAGAAGAAAGATGGATCTATGCGAATGTGCATAGATTATCGAGCCTTGAATAAGGTAACCATCAAGAACAGATATCCTTTGCCAAGGATAGATGATTTATTTAATCAGCTGAAGGGAGCCACAGTGTTCTCCAAGATAGATCTGCGATCAGGTTACCATCAGCTCAGAGTGAAGGAGAGTGATGTGCCAAGGACTTCTTTCAGTACAAGATATGGGCACTATGGGTTTGTGGTCATGCCCTTTGGAGTGACAAACGCCCCTGCGACGTTTATGGTTCTAATGAATAGAGTGTTCAAGGATTTTCTGGACAAGTTCGTCATTGTCTTTATTGATGATATCCTAGTGTATTCAAAGACTCAGGAAGAACATAACGAACACCTGAAGATGGTATTGCAAACCTTACATCAGAAGGAGTTGTACGTCAAATTCTCAAAGTGTGAGTTTTGGCTTGACCAGGTGGCCTTCCTAGGCCACATCATTTCCAAGGAAGGTATTATGGTAGACCCAGCCAAGATTGAAGCAGTTAGTAACTGGAGTCGACCAAAGAATGCCAGAGAGATCAGAAGTTTTCAAGGTTTGGCAGGGTACTACAGAAGGTTTGTAGAGGACTTTTCAAAGATAGCTTCTCCACTTACATCCCTTATCAGAAAGAATAAGAAGTATGAGTGGACTGAGGGCTGTGAGCAGAGCTTCCTTGAGTTGAAGAAGAGACTGACCAGCGCTCCTATCCTTACAGTACCCGAAGGTGATAAGAGCTTTGATATATACAGTGATGCATCAAAACTAGGACTTGGAGCAGTCCTTATGCAAGAAGGCAAAGTCATAGCTTATGCTTCTAGGCAACTCAAGGACTATGAAAAGAATTACCCCACTCATGATCTGGAGTCGGCAGCTGTAGTCTTTGCTCTAAAGATATGGTGGCATTACTTGTATGGAGTGCAGTGTAAGATTTATACAGATCACCAGAGTCTGAAATATTTCTTCACTCAGAAAGACCTCAATATGAGACAACGAAGGTGGCTCGAGTTAGTGAAGGACTATGACTGTGAGATTCTATACTACCCTGGTAAGGCAAATAGAGTAGCAGATGCATTGAGTAGAAAGACTTGTGCCACTTTGATGTCCTTATCATCGTTGGCACCACCCTTACAGAAGGAGATAGTAGATTATGGAGTGGAGATTATTGATGGGCAGCTAGCTCTATTGACACTAGAGTCAACTTTGCTTGAAGAAATACAGAAAGAGCAAGTTGAGGATTCTGATATCCAAAGGATCAAGCAAGAGATGCAAGAAGGAGAGAGTAAAGAGTTTAGAGTATCTGACAGTGGGATACTCTACTATGGTGACCGTTTATGTGTCCCCAATCATGAAGAGCCGAGAAAGAAGATTCTTGAAGAAGCCCATGGAACTCCCTACTCAATGCATCCTGGTTCCACTAAGATGTACCAGGATTTGAAAAGAAGATTTTGGTGGTCATGGATGAAGAGAGACATAGCTAAGTATGTCAGCACCTGCCTGACATGTCAGAGAGTTAAAGCAGAACACCAGAGACCAGAAGGTGTCCTACAGCCTATTCAAATTCCAGAGTAGAAATGGGAAGACATAGCCATAGATTTCATAGTTGGTCTACCAAAGACAACTAATGGCTATGACACTATTTGGGTGATAATAGACAGATTGACCAAGTCTGCCCACTTCTTGGCAATCAGAGTGTCTTACTCAATTGAAAAGTTAGCCCAGTTATATGTGCAGGAAGTGATCCGACTACACGGAGTCCCGAAGATCATTATCTCTGATAGGGATGGTCATTTCACTTCACACTTTTGGGAGTGCGTACAGACAGCGTTAGGCACCAAACTGAAATTCAGCACAGCTTTCCATCCCTAGACTGATGGACAGACAGAGAGAGTGAATCAAGTTCTAGAAGATATGCTCAGAGCTTGTGCATTAGACTTCAAGGGCAGTTGGTGCAAATATTTATGTTTAGCTGAGTTTGCCTACAACAACAGTTACCAAGCCACTATTGGTATGACACCCTATGAAGCTCTTTATGGTAGGAAGTGTAGATCTCCCCTCTGTTGGTATGAAGGTAGTGAGAAGAAAGAAATGGGGTCTCAGACTGACCTTATAGATGATATCACAGAAGCTATAAAGAGCATCCGCTAGAGAATAGAAGCTGCTCAGAGTAGGCAGAAGAGTTATGCAGATGTACACCATAGACCGTTAGAGTTTGAAGTTGGGGATACAGTTTTCCTCAAGGTAGCGCCTATGAAGGGTGTAATGAGATTCGGCAAGAAAGGGAAGCTAAGTCCTCGATACATAGGACCCTACCTAGTGACGAAAAGAGTTGGCAAAGTAGCTTATGAGTTGGAACTACCTTCAGAGATGTTAGCAATACACAATGTGTTCCATGTCTCAATGCTAAAGAAGCATATCCCAGATGCCAACCAAGTGATTGAGCCACAGATGGTACAGGTTCAAGAAGATCTCAGTTATGAAATTCGACCTATTCAGATAATAGATCGAGCAGATAAGAAGTTGAGGAACAAAGTGGTACCACTAGTAAAAGTCTTATGGCTGAATCAGAAGTATGAAGAGGCAACTTGGGAATCAGAAGATAGCATGAGGCAAAGGTATCCAGAGCTGTTCTAAGTTCGAGGATGAACTTTTTATAAGGTAGGGAGGATTGTAATACCCAATAATTTTTGTGAATTATTATTTTTTGCCTCCTGGGAATCAGAAGATAGCATGAGGCAAAGGTATCCAGAGCTGTTCTAAGTTCGAGGACGAACTTTTTATAAGGTAGGGAGGATTGTAATACCCAATAATTTTCATGAATTATTAGGATTTTTTTTGAATTTTCTAGCATTTTTTCGAATTAAAATAAAAATAAAAAAAAGAGTCGAGAGGAGGTTTGATCCCGCGACCACAAGCAAAGCAAGCCCTTAAGGGCGTCTGGACAACCAGAAGGGCGGGGGTATCAAGCACATAAAGGGATGAAGCCAATTAATGTTATAGGTAAGTTAGGCTTTTTCATGAAGAGGTATTTAAACTTCCGCTTAAGTTGTGTTAAGACCCCATTAGGGTTTTGGAGGCTGCACGAACAGGGGGTTTGGGGGCTGCGAAAACAAGGGAGAAAACGAGGGTTTTCTTCCTCCTTTTTCTTCCTCTTGAGTGGAGAGCCTAGGGCTTCTTCCTTAGGGCCAAGGAGTGGAGTTTCCTCGCAAGGAAGAGAAGAGGAGTCCTACGCTAGGTTTTCGAAATACTTAGTGAGTTTTCTTCAAGAAAAAGGGTAAGTGAATCACTCACCTACACTAGAAGTAGTTTTGTATGTAGATTCTCGTTGTAGAACCGTAATTTTGTGATCTAAGTGCATACTTTGAGAATATTATCTTATTGTGTAATTTAAGTTTCTAAAGAATATATGTTCTTATCATAGAACTTGAATTTGAGTAGGTTTGTATGTGTGATCTAAGTATGATAAGACCAAGTTCTTGAAAAGTCCCAAAAATGAGTTCTGGGTTAAGGGCACGCAAGGTGCTCGATGAAAGTTCCAAGTAAGAAAGGTAAAGTTTATAGTGCAAAATTTATGCAAAAAGAAAGATAGCTTGATAAGTATAAGCATATTGAGTAAGAAAGTATTTTACTTTTGTAAAGTGACATGTACCGGGCAAATGAGAGGCCCACAAAAAGTTAGAAGGAAGCTCTAATAGGGTGCGGTGGCTAGCTACCCCGAAACCTATTAGGAATGCGCGCATTGGTACATTGATACCATGGTACAGTGTCAAGGTCTGAGAAAGTTGATTATTATTTTGAAGTATATGAGTATATGTAAGTGTTTTAATTTTCTTAAGTGCATGTTTATGTTATGTATGTTAACATGGTTATGTTACAAACATGTTAAAGAGCAAGAGCAAAGAAGTTAATGTTTTAAAGTATGGAAATGTATAAGTATCAAGTCTCAAAAGAAAGCATGAGCATGTTAAGTTTGCAAGTGTTTTGCTGCAAGTAAATGTTTTCAAGCATGATTGAGCATGATAAGTGTATGAAAATTCCCATGTGCAAATATTTCCAAGTGCATGTATTTTGAAGCAAGCATTCTTTGAAATGAGCATGTTTATTATCGATAACATGGATTTGTGAGTTAGGATTTACTTACTAAGCAATTCGCTTATTAGTTGCATTTCCTTCTATTGCAGATAAAGGTAAAGAAAAAACATAAGCTATGGAGGCGAACGGGACTTGCATTGATGTTCAGTGGCGGTGGAACCGTGGAAGAGATCTTTGGGATAAGTCTTAGAGGCGTTTTGATTTATAGAAACTCATGGTTGATGTTTTGGATTGGTAGGATGTGATCACCTTATTTAAACTTTACATGGAGTCAAAGTTGCGTACAAAGTTAGTAGAGATTGCATGTGTTTTGATAAGTTTGTTAAATTTCGTAGAAATCCTAATTTCAAGTTATTGGATTCGTTTTGAGTTGCTAAGATGTTCATAAAACTAGTATAGAGTATAGATTTGGAGTTATTTCTTTATATGTTTGGAAGTGTATGAATTATGGACCCTTGAAAGGAGTTCCCAGGTCTGTAAATGCAGGTTTCAGGCGTGCCAGTCGACTGGTTCAGAACCAGTCGACTACCCTATCGAACAGAAAGTTTCTGTTCGATGCACCAGTTGACTGCCAAGAGGCCAGTCGACTGGTGCCGGGCACAGAAAGTTTCTGTGGCTGACACCAGTCGACTGGCTATCTAGCAGTCGACTGGTACTATTAAAAGGAAAGTGTTGTAGGGCAGATGGTTAGTGTTTTAGTTTTACAATTAAGAGGTCTAGGGGTCAAATCCTTGCAAGGCAAATAAAATGAAAGTTTTTTTTAAAAGAAAAAAAAATTCAGAGCAAGTTAAGAGAAATCAAGTAGTTGTAACCTAAGGCTAAGAATAAGGTAAAGTTAAGGTTAAGTAAAAGCGACGTCCGCTTTAAGGGAGAGAAGTTAAGGGGTCATCACACCTTTGCCAACCGGGACCTCCGGTTGGACTTTGCGCAGCCTCCTAGAATCCGAATCTTGAGACGTCCGACCTCGACCCGTCTCTACTTCTGTCCGTGATTCTCGCTCGACTAAAGCTTTTGCCAACCGGGACTTTCGGCTGGACTTTTGCTTGACCTCCGAGAACTCAGATCTTGAGACGTCCGACCACGACCCGTCTCAACTTCTGTCCGCAATTCTCACTCGGCTAAGACTCCGTTGCCCGATCTCCGACTAGGACTTAGTGCTCAGTCCCCCGGACCAAGACTTTGTGCCTAGCTTCACTCTCCAGGACTTAATCCACCTAGCTTCACTCACTAGGACCTAGCTTCACTCATCGAGATTTAGTTCACCTAGATTCACTCACTAGGATTTCTTCCACCTAGCTTCCCTTGCTAGGACCCAGCTTCACTCACCAGGGTTTCTTTCAACCTAGTTTCACTCACTAGGATTTCTTCCACCATAATCATTTCTTTGCTAGTCATCTTAATTCTGACTAGACTTCCTCCAACTTTCAGGTAAATATACTAAACCTCAAGTCCGATTCAGTTTAATCCCTTGGTCAAACTGACCAACCCTGGGTTCTATTCATTCTGCCAAACATCAGATCCTTTGTGGCTTAACCCTTTGTCAAACTGATAAACCTGGGTTTACTCTACCAAATATAAGGTCCAGTTTGGTTTAACCCTTGATCACTTTGACTATGCCTTATATTGTCAAACATCAAAACACTAGAGGTTGACTGTGCATAACTGATGCACACTACAACAAATATGTCTTTTCGTGGCGCGTAATAGTTGTATCCGCAGCGCGCATCGAATGTTACATAACTCCAAGCTGTTAAAAGTCATAACATTTTGACAGCGTGCAGCTGAGCGCTGTGGATAAGTTGCATCCACAGTGAGCGGCTACACGCTGCGGATAAGTGGATCCGCAACACACGAATATACACTGCGGATAATTACATCCGCAGCGAGTGGCTGCGCGCTGCGGATATGTGCATCCGCAAACATTTATTAAGCTATCTTGCCCCTTCCTCTTTTTCTTTGCAGCCTTGATAGTCTCACCCTTGTGTTTTTTACCCCAGTTATTTTCAATGTCTTTAACTATATTGAGTATTTCTAACCCATTCAAAAGTCTAGGTTTTCCTTTTCTCTCTTTTTTCCCATTAAACCACTTCTTTTTCTGATGATATGGATGATCAGGAGCAAGGAATCTCCTGTGTCCCAAGTATGCAAACTTTCTACTGTATTTAAGCCATATAGAACATATGTCTTCACCACATATCGAGCAACCAAATTTACCTTTCGTAGCACATCCAGCTAGGTTTCCATAAGCTAGAAAATCATTGATTGTCCACATCAAAATAGCCTTCAGATTGAAAATTGACTTACTAAATGCATCATACGCATCCACACCTATGTACCACAACTCGTTTAATTCCTCCACAAGGGGTTCTAAGTATACATCTATATCATTTCCTGGTTGCTTTGGGCCTGGAATCAGTAATGTCAACATCAGATTTTCCTTTGCCATGCACATTAATGGAGGAAGATTGTAATTAACCAAAATAACCAGCCAACAACTATATCTGGAACTAAGGTCACCAAAAGGATTGAATCCATCCGATCAAGACCAAGCCGAAGATTTCTAGGATCCGATGCAAAAGTTGGCCACTTATGATTTATTGTATCCCAAGCTACTGAATCAACTAGATGATGCATCATATGATCTTGACTTTTGTGCGTGGAGTGCCAAAGCAAGTCTTCAGCCGTTTCTTCTAACTTAAACATCCTTTTCAATCTAGGTATCATGGGAAAATATTGTAGCACCTTTTCTGGTACTCCTTTACAAACAATAGTAGTGATTTTGTCCACCTTCCATCTTGAGGAACCACACTTTGGGCATTAGTCCAAATCTTTAAATTCTTTTCTAAATAGACAACAATCATTTGGGCAAGCATGGATCTTCTCATATCCTAAATCAAAAGATTTCAACAACTTCCTCACTGAGTAAATATTTTTTGGAAGTGTATTTTTTTCTGGAAGCATGTCACCTAAGATTGTTAGAAGCTCATAGTAACTCATGTCGGTGTGACAATTAGTAGACTTATAATTGTACAATGTGACAGTTGCTGATAACTTTGTATAAGTTGTACAACCAGGGAATAGAGGAGTTTCTGCATCTTCTAATAAATCAACAAACTCATAGTCTCTTGTCTCATTCATAGTGTGTCCAACCTCTTCTTCCACCATAAAGCCATCTCTATATAAGTGATATGTCTCTCTATTGTCATCCTACTCTTCAAGAACTCTTTTTGAACCACCTTCACTTTGAAATTGTGAGGTATAACTTTCACCGTGGAAGACCCAAATAGTATAAGATGGATTAATCCCCTTCATAATTAAGTGCTCATACACTTGGTCAAATTTCATATACTTCTTATTTTTACAATGCTTGCAAGGACATAAGATCACTTCACGTGTTTTGGCATAGTTTCTAGCTTGTGCAAGAAATTTTTGAACCCCTTCTTCGTACTTTGGTACAAGCCTTGAAGGCAAATGCATCCACTCCTTATCCATTTCATAAATGATCAAAACCCTAAAATAGAAGTTAGAATCCATTGCTAAAATACATAAACTAGAAGTTACAATCCATTGCTAAAAACAATGTACTAAAGGTGAATGATGTGCATACATAAAAAGAATTATTTTCTTCTCTTTGTGTTTTAAAATTCTATTAACAACATGAAGCACTTAGTTGATAGCCAAAGAGATACTTCCAAACTTGCAATTGCTTTCTATTCCATTTGACAACAAAAATAACTAGAAATAGCCATGCACATTTAATTGTTAAAATTCAACATACTTAACAAACTATTTTAATAACTACCAAACAATGCAATTTCAAAATAGAAAGGAAGGTATCATCACATATGTTCAACCCAAAATGGTAGCTGCTAAGAAGGACTATTTTCTCTTGCATAATTAGAATTATCAACCACCAACAATCAAACCAACCACAACAATTGTTCAACCCAAAACTCCACTCAACTCACGACACAAAAGAGGGCAACAACCAAAATAAAAATTTCAATGGTTGAGTTTGCAACCCACTGCCACTTACAAATTCATAGAAAACGTAAAGGATTCACCAACTTAAAATCAACTTACACAACAAGCTCTAGTACAGTTGCTCACGGCCAAAAATTTTTTCACAAGAATTCTTCCCACGCTTGTGTAGCTGTTTCGGATCAAACCTTAGAGCAGAAATAGTTGTAACATTTTCCAGAACAAGAACATCCTAAAATTTTTCAGATACTATTTTTTCAAAATATATGCATGCTAAAACAAATATACATCAGTCTTCACAGAGGAAAGGGAAAGGGAAGAGGAAGAAGCAAAGGAAAGGGAAAAAACTAACCTGGAAGCCCTAGCGCAACCCGAAGAAGCTACCGTGGGGCGGGAGTCTGCCGGCTATTAGGCGGAGAAGATGGCGCAAACAGAGGCTACCTCTGTGAGGAGGAGGCGGAGAAGATGGCGCTGAGGAAGTAGTGAGGAGGCGGAGAGTCGAGCGATGAGGAGGGCGATGAGTTGAGGCGCAATCGTGAGGGTTTTGGGAAAGAAACGGCGGAAAGTCGAGCAATGAGGAGGGCGATGAGTTGAGGCGCGATCGCGAGGGTTTTGGGAAAGAAACGGTGGAAAGTCGCGATGAGGAGGGAGGCGCGAGGGTTTTGGGAGAGAAATAAAATAAGGAAAAAGAAAAAGAGATGGAAATAAATAAAAATAGTGATTAATTGTAGTTTTATTTGTACCGTATCATATATAATATATGGATGTATTAATAGCGTACCAATTTTTTGCATGTCGTTGTTGTTATTATTTATTCACAGCGTTCGTTAATATACCATTAATAATATTATTATCAGCGTGCTTTTAATGTACGCCGTTGATGCTTATTCTTTTAAAAAAATTTATGGTATTAACAGCGCACATCAATATGCATGCCGTTAATAATACTATTAACAACGTGTTTTTAATGTGCGATGCTAATAGCGTGCTGCGGAAAAGTAATTTTTTTGTAGTGGTACTTGCACCAACAATCTTCTCCTTTTTGATATTTGACAATATCTTAAGTTAGGTTAGGTCTAAGGGTTCTAGGTTTAACACTTGGAAAAAATCGAAAAAAAATCTAACTTAAGCCTCTCTCCCCCTTTGTCACACATCAAAAGGAAATAACGAAAAAATTGCACCAACAATAAGATTTTTGAAAAAAAAAATCTAACTTAAGCTTCTCTCCCCCTTTTATGATAATCTCTCTCCTTTTGAAAATACTTAAGATATTTTTTTAAAGAAATGATTTTCAATGCTATTCCCCCTTTTAAAAAACTAAGTACTTGTTCTAGAAAATATTCAAAAAGATACTAAGTACTTTAAATAACATTGCATCAACAATATGTGATTTTTTTTTAAAAAAATTGAACTTCCCTAAGTCTGACACAATCCTAGGAATCTTGTTAACCACAAAAAAATTCCTATGTGTCTTAGAGATTTTCCATAAATAAATATTTTTAATGTATTTTGGTTTTGAAAAATATTAATTTTCTTGATTTGGTTTCTTTTCCATTCTGACACAATCCTAGAAAACCTTGTTAACTACAAGGAAAATTTTCCTAAGTATCTTGGAAAATTTTACAAACTCAAGATAAAGATTCAAATATTTTTAAAAGTATTTAAAAGGCAAAAAAATTTTCAAGATTAGTTTTGAAAAGAGAATATTATATTTTCAAATGATTTTGAAAAGATAGTGTATAAAAACATAATATTTTTAAAACTTTTAATAGTTCTTTTAATTTGACCTCCCCTTAAACTTGACATAGTCCTAGGAAGCTTTGTTGACTATAAGTGATCTTCCTCTGAGTCTTAGGGTTTGATTCAAATGAAAAGAAAAAAAAAAGAAATGTTTTGAAATAATCAGGAATAATACATTAATTTCTCTTAACTTGGACTCCCCCTAAATTTGACATAATCTTAGGAATTCTTGTAGATCATTTAGAAATCTTCTCATGTGTCTTTAGAGTCTATCCAAATCATAAGAACAATTAAAGTACTTTTTTAAGAGTATTTTTGAAGAATATGATAGTTTTTAAGGAAATAATTTTTAAAAAATATTTTGAAGGATATAATAAATTTTTGAAAAATATTTTTTGAAACATATTTTGAAAGAAATGATAATAATTTTTTAAAGCACAAACCATTTTGAAAGATATGAATTTTTGAAAAGAATACTTTTTGAAAAATAGTTTTCAAAAAAATCATAAAAATAAATACTTCCCCCTGAACCTAACAACTTCTAGCTACCCTTGTTAATTACAAGGACCTCTACCTAAGTGTCTTAAGGGACTTTAGTGTTGACCTAGAAGTTTTGTATCTAAGTATAGGTCAAACAATTTTTGAAAAGATATATAATTTTTGAAATATGTATTTATATGCCAACACCCAATCAAGCATGAAATTCATTAAAACATTATTATGTTTAAATATTATTTTGAAAATAGATTTTTAAGAAAATATCCTAAAGATTTTGAAAATATTTTCAAAGACATTTGTCAATTAATTAGTCCTTAACATTTCACCCATTCTATGTGTCGCAATATAAACAAACATGGTTGTCTTATGAGTGTTGTGAGATGCTTGAATAATTTTTCTCAATGTTATAAATTTCTTGATCTTGAGTTAGATTCGAGTTTAATCAATTAGTAGCATAAAAGTAATTTTCAATAATCAGGTTCCAGGTTTTGGCGAGGCATAGAGGCCTTCTTTGGCCGTAGCCTTATTGGATCATCAACCCTTTCATTAGACAAAGCCTTTTAAAGAAATAATACTTTTAATTTACTCTTTGAAAAACTCTGGTCTAACTAGTGTAGGATGTGGCGAGGTAGCTTCGGCTAGTTCCACTTAGCTAGGTCGACCAAGTCGGGTACTCCTTACCCTTCCTGACTTCCCAAACTAAGCTTTTCTTACGTACTATCATCTCGCCCAACCCTGGTATTATGTTAGGCAAGTATCAACCAATCTTTTTCCCATCTATCCATTCTAAATTAAGCAGCAAATAAGCTAGCATGAATGACATGACAGATATGTATATAAAAAAAGCAAATGCATGAGCATGGCAGATATACATGTATCAATCAAGTCAAATCATTTTAATTATGTTTCTAATAAAGTATCAAATTCTTGATTTAATATAGACTGTGTGAATCAACGAATATGTCAACCCACTTTGACATATTTATTGTTATTTAGTTGGAGGTTTTAGTTGGGTAGTATTTTATTTAATTTTACATCTGAAGGTAATTAATTGGATTTTAGTTCATGGATTTTGTTGAATTAAGGATTGAAGTTGAGTTGTTAATTAATTAAGATTTAAAAAATAATTAAGATTTAAATTGTTAAGAATTAATTATGGTTTAAATTATTAAGAATTAACTAGAGTTTAAATTATTAAGGATTAATTAGAGTTTAAATTAGTTAAGAATTAATTAAGGTTTAATTAGTTAAGAATTAATTAAGGTTTAATTAGTTAACAATTAATTAAGGTTTAATTATTTAAGAATTAATTAAGGTTTAAATTGTTAACAATTTTGGGTCTAGTTGCATCATTTTCATTATTTCATAAATCTTTGATTCATATACTATTTCTTTTGCATTTAAGTTTTCAAGTTTGTTTAATACTTCTGCTTTATTTGAATTTGTGTAAACCTTATTAAATATAGCTTTATTTCTAATAAATTCATCATCATCTTTGTTAGGACCTTATCATTTGCTAGGGGGTGAATAGCAATTCTCTGATTCTTCTTCCTACAATGTTAGTGTGCGCAAGCGGAAATACTAATATCAAAATCAAAAAATCGCTAACACGTCACCTTTACGTGGTTTGGAGATAAAGCTCCTACTCCACGGGCGTCCGTATGGTGGACGATCCCGATCCGTCGGTGGATGATTCCCCGGAGCACCTCCGGCTAGCTCTTGTCGCTCCTTGTGGGTGGAGAAACCTTGCCACAAACCTTGGACAGTCCCTGAGCAATACTAGGCTACTAACAAGTTCTAACCAAGCAAGTTTCGCCAAGAAGAAACAACCATAAACGAGCTCCCTTAAATAGAGCTCGATGCTGATATGACCGTTACCAGTCGACTGGTCCACTCTGAATTTGAATATCACTGATCTTTCGAATTCTGGTCATCATCAGTCGACTGGTCCTAGACCAGTCCACTGATCTTACTGTAGACCCTATCAGTTGACTGGTCCCTCACCAGTCGACTGGTCCACTGCCTAAGTCTAGGGTTACCCTTCCCGAGTACATTTCTCTCAGCACTCGAACCCTCACGACTTAGCCCCCCCGAGTACAATTCCCTCAGCACTCGGAACCTCACGACCTGGTTGACTCTTCATCCAACATCCTCGATCTGTTGCCTTCAAGCCCTCTTCGACTTTGGCTTCTGTCCCTCAGATGCACACACAAGCCCTCAGCTTGCCTCCATGCCATCCTTCACGCATGCCTCGAAGTTCGCTTCCCTCAGCTCATCGTTCTTGCTCCAGCAGCTTCGTCCTATTGCCTTCAAGCCCTCTTCGACTTTGTCCCTCGTCCCTCAGATGCACACATAAGCCCTCGGCTTGCCTCCATGCCATCCTTCACGTACGCCTCGAAGTTCGCTTCCCTCGGCTCATCATCCCTGCTTTGTCATGGTCCCTCGGATGCACACACAAGGCCACGGCTTGCCTCCATGACACCCTTCTCCGTACCCGAAGATGTCCAACCAAGTCTATATGTATCCTATAAACCTGCACACTTAGATACACATATTAGATCAACATGAAACCCTAACTTAATCATATTGATACACACATCAAAATCCATGATTCTCCAAATCATACTTGGGTCGATTGCCCTAACAATCTTCGTCTTCGTCTTTATCTTCATCTTCATTTTCAAAGTTATATTCAGAAATTATATCATTATCTTCAAAATAGGTAGAATAATTTTCAGGGTTGCTAATTAAGGTTGTAGCATTATATTCAAAATCTGTAGAATTAACTAAGAGTTGACTATTATCCTCACCATTATCTTCAGAAATTGGTTGAGTATTATCTTCAACATTATCTAGAGTATTATCTTCAATATTATGTTCAAAAATATTAAGATTATCAGCAATATTATTAGAAGTTAAAGTATTATTATCATCCTTAACTTTATCAGAATTATCAAAATTAAAGTATTATTATCATCCTTAACATTATCAAAATTATCAGAAATTAATGTATTATTATTAATTTCAAAAATTCTAGCATTAATATTAAGGATTAAAGAATTAATATTTGGTATTTTACTAATATCTATGTTGGATCCATTACTAACTAATTTGTAATGCAATGTAGCTAACTCATTATGCAAATAATTTAATTTAGTAGGAAGATGTAATTTTGTAGGAAAAAAATATTTTTGTAAAAATTTACTTTCCATACCTCCTTTACCATGGTTGGATACTGGTTCTTGTAGTGTCCCTGCTTTTGACATTTGAAACAGCGGATGTGACTCTTGTCCCTCTGGACTCCTGGCACTGGTACCTCTGTTACCGCCGGTGGTGACGACTTACGAGTAGGACACTGCTTTTTATAGTGTCCTCTCTCCCTGCACTTAAAACATATAATTGTTAGGATGTATAATATAAGCCTAACTTTTGTATAAACATCTATTTTTGGAATAAGAATCACAATGGTCATGTGTTTGTTTTTTATATTTGATATATATGTGCAATTGTCCAATACTTTACATTGTAGGTAACATGGTGTGTGGTGTCACACAGAATATCATATTATCAGTTCCTTGTAAAGTATAAGTAGTGGCTCACAACCGAGATGGATTTGGTCAAACCATTGGAATGGTTGTAGTGTAATTTGGTATTAGTCTATCTTGACTATAGAATTACACTAGTATACTTTGTGTATATTGAGCAGGACCGATTTGAGGTTGTTCGATTTATACTGACTATATAATCGAACAAGACCTCGGTTATTATGATGTACCTGCTCTTAATCCCGATATAATAATGGGCACATGTACTTAATATTTATTTCTTTAATTTACCAATGAGCGAGATTTATTCATTAAATCAACAAGCCTGGTAAATTGGGAAATAATATTATTCATATGATGTGTCGTTGATTATAGAGGGAAACTGTGTCCTAATTATTTTAGGATGATGATGTCCCCTTGAGGAGCTCATAAAGATTATCATATAAATTCTGCAGGTGGACTTGGTCCGACATGATAATAAGGTTGAGTGGTACTACTCTTGGAGTTAGATATTAATTAATTAAATTATCAGTAATTTAATTAATTAATAGGCATGCGATATCTTAAACACGGGGAGATTTTGTACACATAATATAGTGGAACCCATATTTAATTATGGGATTGGTGTGGTAGTTCAATAATAACTCATTAGTGGAGCGGGTTATTATTAACGAGTCGGATTTAGGATCCGTTAGGAGACCAAAACCAACTCCTCCTCAGGGTCCCTATTGTAGCCTATATATACCTCATAAGCCATCATGAACCCATAACCTAAGCCTTAGTTTTTCTTCTCCTCTCTTTCTCTCTCTCTCTTAGGGTTGGCGCTGGCGGCTTAGAGGAAGAAGGAAGTGGCACTACAAGAAAATTACTTTTCCGCAGCGCGTTATTAACAACGCACAATAAAAGCACGCTGTTAATAGTATTATTAACAGCATGCATATTGATGTGCGCTGTTAATACCATAATTTGTTTAAAAAAGAGAAGCATCAACAGCGTATATTAAAAGCACGCTGTTAATATTATTATTAACAGCATATTAACGTACGCTGCAAATAAATAATAACAACGATAGCATACAAAAATTAGTACGCTGTTAATACTTCTATTTATTATATATGATACATTATAAATAAAACTACAATTAATCATTTTATTATTTTCCTTATTTTTTTATTTTCCTTATTTTCACTTTTTCCTTTTTTTTTCCTTATACCTAATTTTTCCCGAACCCTCCCGATACCAAAAGCCTCTTCCTTTCCCAAAAGCCTCGCGCGCTTCTTCCTTTCCCAAAAGCTGCGCGCGATTCTTTCTTTCCCAAAGCCCTCGCGCGCGCCTCTCCTCATCGCTCGAGTTTCCACCGCCTCCTCGCCGCTTCTCATCGCTCAAGTTTCCACCGCCTCCTCGCCGCTTGACTCTTCGCCTCCTCGTTGCCTCTTCAGCGCCTTCATCTCCGGCTCCTCCTCACAGACGTCGCCTCCTCACTTGCTTGTCTGGTTTGCTCGCCTCATTTGCTCACGGTAGCTTCTTCTTCTTAAGTTTGCCCCTTTCAACCTTAAGTGCCCTAAATTGATAGGGGACGCCGGCCTTCATCTTTCCTTCAGTATTGGCACAGGCCACGCCAATGCTCAAGCTTAGGCACACCGTAAATAGCCCCAAGGAGATGAATGGAGTTTATTAGCCGAACCCTAAGTGCCCTAATTGGCTTGTTTCTACATTCGACCTCTTTTCCTTGAGGTAAATGTATCCCGCCGATTTATGATTTTTGAGAATATATTGTTTGGTGATTGACTTGTTCTCCTGGTTTCATGTGCAGTTAATATCTTTTGACCACTGAGGCTTCAATAAAAGAGTTCTTGTTATGCCTCGAGTGAAAATGTTAGGTAGTTTTGTATTCTTGTCTGATAAATTCTCCCAACAAAGTGAAATAACCCTATCAGTTTTGCTAACCAATCTTCTATTCAGATTTTATTGAAGGCTCACGCAGTTACGAGGGGAGTAAAGAAAGGAGATCAGATATGGAGAACTCCGAGGACGAGAGGTGGCAGACAAGAATGGGGTCCCTGAAGAAAAAAGCGCTGAATGCTTCCTGCAGATTTACCTGCTCTCTAAAGAAACGGGGGAGGAGGAGAGTCAATTTCAGGATTCCTTCGGTGCCAATTGAGGATGTGAGAGATGCAGAAGAGGAGCAAGCTGTCCATTTATTCCGGAGGCAACTCATTGATAAGGCCTTGTTGCCTAATAGACATGATGACTATCACACATTACTGAGGATAAATGGATCCGCAACGTGTAGCCACGCGCTGTGGATGCAACTTATCCGCAGCGCGCAGCTGCACGCTGCGGATAAGTTCTGACTTTTAACAGCTTGGAGTTATGCAGCATTCGATGTGCGCTGCAGATACAATTATTGCGCGCTGCGAAAAGTCATTTTTGTTGTAGTGTGGCACAAGGGGAGAAGAAGAAGAAACTTCATCTTCTTCTCTTAATCTTTTGCTCTTCTCTTCTCTTCTCTCCTCTTGAGTGGTGTGCGCAAGCAGGAAGAAGAGAGGGGCTGGCGGTGCAACTTGGTGGAGGGTGGTGCTGACATCAAGAGGAGGGGGTGGTGGCTAGGGCTTAGGGAAGAAAGAATTTGTTTCTTTCTTCTCTTCTCTTCCTCTCTTCTTCCTCTCTTGGGCGTGCGCATCCTTGGAGAAGGGTGGAAGCTCTTGGCGCAAAGGAGAAAGAAAGGAGAATCATTTCCTTCCTTTGGAAGCTCTCGGTGCAAAGGAGAAAGAAAGGAAAATCATCTCCTTCCTTTAGAGGCTCTCGGCGCAAGCAAGAAGAGAAGGAAGGCTTTTGGTGGCTTCATTTCTTGGAAGATCGTTGCCCACATGACGTCCAAGAAGAGGATAGGAATATGATAGAAGATCGAGAGGTAAAACAAGAGGTATAATCTTGTTTTCATTCTTCCTGTTTAATTGTATTGCTTATTTCTCATGGACCCCGAAGATAAACATAAGAACCAACGATCCAATCATCATCTATTCCGTGGCTAATCGATAAAAGGAGTTAGATTGCTTGAACAACAAGTTTGTTCAAGCGATCACTCAATCGAATATCACGATGATGAAGTAGGTAGTTCAGAAAGTTTTCTTTCCATCCGGATTTGTTCTAATAAATAGAATTTTAATCCGGGGATATGGAGAGGAATCCAATTCCACAACCGAAACTACCAACAATAATATGAAATTTGAAAATTGACATAATTAAAATTATACCTGTATTCACCCTTGCTCCCCCTTAATTTCTGGCGTTGTTGCTCCTTCGGCTGTTAGTCCGGTGAAGAGCTGCCTGCTCTGATACCACTTGTAGGATTGGTGTCGGTCGATAGAGGGGGGGGGTGAATATCGACTCGAAATTATCTCGAAAAACGTCGTCATTTGTTCGCCTTTCTATCAGGGTTAGTACGCAGCGGAAATATAAACTAAAGTAAAGAAAGACACAGCAAAGACTTGCGGGATTTACTTGGTTCCCAACCCCCCAGGGCCGGTACACCCAAGCCTAAGTACTCAGCGTGAGTCCACTAGTGGTCTCCTTTCCGGACCTTTCAGAGGCAGAGAAACCCGTCTTGAATTACAAATAAAGAAATAATAATAAAAACAAGTGCAACTTTGTAAATTAAAAGCAAACCAACGAAAAATTGAAGATCCGGCCAATCCGGAAGTCTGAAGTGCAGCGCACTTCCTCCTGGAGCCTCCTTGGTCGCAGAGCTTCGATTTGAGCGTGTTTGCATCACACAGAATGCTTTTGCGGATGTAGAAAGTGTTGTTCTGAAGTGAGGGGTCGAACCCCTTTATATACTGCGTTCTCGGGTGCCTTTGAGCTCTTGGGCGCCTGCCACGTGTGGTCAAAACTTCATCGCAACACTGAAATTGCAGCAAGGATAGAGCTGACCTTCCCAGCGCTTGGGAGCCTCCCAGGTTCCTGGGAAGCCTCGGGCGAAGCCTCGGGCGCCTGGCTTACCAGACGCATGGGAGGGGCTGCCCCCAACTAGGGCGCCCAACTCTTCTTGGGCGCCTGATTCATTTAGGCACCCAGGAAGGTTCTTCCCAGGTCACGTTTTTCCTGTGTTTGCTCTCCCATCTTGCCTTCAACTCCAAGTACCTGCAAGACAACAAATACAAGACAAAAACACAAATAATCTTAGCCTTAATTTATTGGTTCTGACTTTGAATTTCACCCGAAACCCTAGGTCGAACCGACACCTAATGGTCCCTTTCCTGGGGAACGCAGCTTCACCTACTCCACCCTGGAGAAGTTACCTTTGCCATCCGGGACCTCCGGTTGGACTTTTGCTCAACCTCCAAGAACACGGATCTTGAGACATCCGACCTCGACCCGTCTCTACTTCTGTCCGTGATTCCCGCTCGACTAAGCTTTTGCCAACTGGGACTTCCGGCTAGACTTTTGTTCAGCCTCCGAGAACTCGGATCTCAAGACGTCCAACCTCGACCCATCTCTACTTCTATCCACAATTCTCGCTCGGCTAAAACTCCATTGCCCGATCCCCGACCAGGACTTAGTGCTCAGTCCCTCGGACCAAGACTTCGTGCCCAGCTTCACTCACCAGGACTTAGTCCACCTAGCTTCACTCACTAGGACCCAGCTTCACTCACCGGGATTTAGTTCACCTAGATTCACTCACTAGGATTTCTTCCACCAAGCTTCCCTTGCTAGGACCCAGCTTCACTCACTAGGGTTTCTTTCAACCTAGCTTCACTCACTAGGATTTCTTCCACTATAATCATTTCTTTGTTAGTCATCTTAATCTTGACTAGATTTCCTCCAACTTTCAGGTAAATATACCAAACCTCAAGTCTGGTTCAGTTTAATCCCTTGGTCAAACTGACCAACCCTGGGTTCTATTCATTCTGCCAAACATCAGATCCTTTTTGGCTTAACCCTTTGTCAAACTAATCAAACCTGGGTTTATTCTACCAAATATAAGGTCCTGTTTAGTATAACCTTGATTACTTTGACTACACCTTATATTGTCAATCATCGAAACACTAGAGGTTGACTATGCATAACTGATGCACTTGCACCAACACTCCAAACCTATTTGGACTTTCTCTACTTAATGTTTGATTGCTTGATCCACTAAGACTTTTCCTACAATACTAAGTTAGCACAACAAGTACAATAGTAATGTGAAATAGTGCTAGCATAACTATACTTAGGTTCACCAAAATTTGTTGGTTCGATCTACCACGCATGGTCGACCAGAAACATTTCGAACAAACTTGCTTGGACTACACTCCTCTAAGACTTCTCATCATCTAGGGTTCACTCACCTAGGGTTTTCTCTTTGCTTGGAGTTCACTCCTCTAAGACTTTTCATTACCTAGAATTCACTCCCCAAAGATTTTTTCGTTGCTTAGAGTTCACTCCTCTGAGATCTCTCACTACCTAGAGTTTACTTCCCTAGGGGTTTCCCTTTGTTTGAAGTTTATTTCACTACCTAAGGTTCACTCTCTTAGGGTTTTTCCTTTACTTAGAGTTTACTTCTCCAAGTTTTTTTACCCTTGTTAGTCATCCAATTAACCTTGATTTGATAAGAGTCCATTGAACATATTATCAAATAAACATTAAAATCTTGAAGGTCAATTGCATCAACAAAAATGTTATTGGAAGAATCAGATCTGAAACACATATCAAGCTCATGTTTGGATTCAAATATGATTCTTCTAATAACATTTCAACACCTCCTAGATATCGAAATAAGCAATAGAGGGCATTATTTGACTCCTTACAGCCTCAGAAATCTACAAGACTTGAAATATGTATAATCGAACCTGTCTAGGTCCATTAGTGAATTTCAATCAAAATCCACTGATGGACCTTGACATGTCTGATTTTACCCATTTCTAATATTGTAAACTTCTGATGTTGCAACGAGTCCAACGGTGCCCTCCATTACTTATTTTGGCTTCCCTGAAGGTGTTAAAATGTTATTAGACAAATCAGTTATAAACCCCAAGGATTGTAAACAAGTCAAGTCGAGTGAAGCTTTAGGAAGTTCAAGCTTATTTGATAAGGTAACTGAACCATGCTAAGTCAAGCCTAAAATAAATGAAGTCATTGAAATAATTATTCAAATTTGGTTGGTTTATTTTTTACGAGCATGAGCTTGGTTCAAGTTTGGCTTGAGCTTGGTTTGTTTGGATATAATCGAGCTCTCAATTCAAGCTTATTTGATTGTTTGAAATTTTTATTTATTTGATTAGTTTTAAGATTGATAATTCAAACTTGTATATTCATTTTAAAAGTTTTTTTATTTATTTAGTATGTTGATAAGAGTCTTTATTAATGAATACGGTTCGTGAACATTGTTCATGAACATTGCTCGTTAACATTATTCATGAATGTTGTTTATAAACATTGTTCACTAACGTTATTAACATTATTCATGAACATTAACGAGCTGAGCACATATATATTTAAGCGTGTTTGTTTAGTTTAACAAGTTGTTCAAACTTATTTATTTAATTGATCTTGTGTGCATTGAATGAACATAAACAAACTCTTATCAAGCCGAGCACCAAGTTGGTTCACAAATATTCGGTTCATTTATAGGCCTACGTTTATCCTGATATGATTTCATATTAGGCCAAATGCGAGTCTGATATGATTCTATACCAGGCCCAACGACGACCTGATATGAAATTATATCGTGCCTAACATATCAGACCCACATTGGGATTTAGAATCGATTCTTTTAATAACATTTTAACACTTCCGGGATGTCAAAATAAGCAATGTAAGGTATTGTTAAACTCATTGCAGCCTCATAAATCCATACGACCTAAAATTAGTCTAATCAAACCGGTCTAGGTTCATCAATAACCCACTGATGAACCTAAACAGGTCTAATTGGACTCATTTTCAGGTCCTATGAATTTTTGATACTGTAAAGAGTCCAACATTGTCCTCCATTACTTATTTTGGCTTCTCCTTAGGTGTTCAAATGTTATGGAATAATCGACTTTTAAATCTCAACCTAGACCTAATACGAATCATATTAGGCCCACGTTGAATCTGATATGATTCATATCAGGCATTAGGCTCATATTGGGGTTTAGAGTCGATTCTTCCTTATTATATTTTAACACCTCCGGAGAAACTGAAATAAGTAATGGAGGGCAACATTGAACTCCTTGAAGTTTTAGAAATCCATAAGACATGAAATTGGTACAATCGCACCTGTTTAGGTCCATCAATCAGTCTTGATCTAAATTTGCAGATGAATCTAAACAAGTTTGATTGGACTCATTTTAACTACTATGTATTTTTTAGGCTACAAGGATTCTAACGATACCCTTCATTGCTTATTTTGGATTATTTGAAGGAATTACACTGTTATTAGAAGAATTGGCTCTAAACCCTTAACGTGGGATTAATTATGTTCGTTTCAGGTCTAACATAGACTTGATATGAATATTTATGTATGTATGCATGCACAAAGAGAGAGGAAAGAGGAAAGATATTGTATGCATTGGAGAGAGAATAGAGAAGAAAAAAAGGGGGAAAAAGAAAGAGAAAAAAATAAGACTGCATTTGGTTTGAGTCATTTTTATTTTTATTTTATAGAAAATCTTATTTTTTCATTTCTTGAAAAATGACTTTGAGATATTATCTAGTTTTCTAGAAAATAATATTTCATTTTTAGAAAATAGAGGTGAAAAATACAAATCAAATATCATTTTTTAGAAAATATATTTTCTCAGAAAATAAAAATTAGATAAATCAAACACAGCCTAAGATTTAGCAATAGATTTGATAAGAGGGATAAAATAAAAAGAACACATAAATGAATGTATCCTTTGTTGAAAACCAAAATAGCATATCCTTTTTTATTAATTCAGAAATCCATGTGTCCTTTAATAAATTCTGTAAAATATTTTCATCGTCATAAAATATAAATACAATGAGGCATGAGAGTTGTAGATTGAATCTCCTATTAAAAGTTAAATAGAAGGACTGAGATTTTTTTTGGGTGTGCCATGTTTGGACTTCTGCTACCCACGTTTTAATTGTTTTAGAATCAACTAAGGCAGCTTTTTATTTGGGCGGTAGATTTTTCTGCAGCATGAACTATGTTTAATTGCAATTAATTGTAGAAATAAAGACAATTATATTAATTTGTTTGGTGATTTTTCAAGGGATTTTCTTAGCTTAATTTGAAGCGATTTTAATGTTTTCCAAGTACGTCGTCGTTATTTTGTTATTTCATTTTGAAATTAATTGATAGTTTTTTATTTAGAACGGAAAGTACTCTATGTTACTCTGAAAGCTAATTATACAAGGAGATAGTGAGAATAACCCTTAAAGTCAAAGTCAATATTAGATATAAAAAGTGTGCGAGGATAATCAATCTAAACCCTAACATACTTTGGCACTGCTTGATTTGTATGATAGGATTATTGATAGATTATAAAATTGAGTGATAATTGTTAGTATTGGAAACAATTGGTCGAATCTTATTTTGATATTGACAAAGGATTCAAAGTTGAGTGTTACTTGTGATCTAACGTGTTACCTTGAATGTGTAGGAAAGTCCTAGTTAACCTAAGCACTAAGTCCTGATTTGTAGAATTGGGCATTAAAACCTGGTCGAGGGTTAGGCAACGAAGTCCTGGTATGGACAACTGGGTACTAAATCCTGGCCGAGGGCTAGACACCAAAGTCATGGTGTGAAGGATCGGGCAGAACACTTGGTTGATTAAAGACGATGGATAGGAGTCGAGACAGGTTGAGGATGAGACGTCACGAGTTTCGGAGTCAAGATTGGAGGCTGAGCAAAAGTCCAACCAGAGCTCCGATTGGCAAAAGATAAACTCTCCTGAGAGGAGTAGGCGAAGATGCACTCCTCGGAAGAGGAAACAATAGGCGTCGGTTCGACCTATGGTTTCGGCCGAAACCCAAACGTTAAGACTGGACAACCCGAGTTATCAAAACACATGTGTATTTCATATCTATATTTGTGTTTTTCCTAACCTAATTTTGCAAGAAACAAAAGATAGAGTTGGATGAAATCCGTACTTAAGCACCTGAATGGAGTTCAACGCCCAAGTCTCAGACTCCCATATCAATACAGGCACTCGGAGATCCGGGGACCCGAGAGGAATACGGGCACCCAGGATGCCTTCGATTCAACTAGGGTTCGACTAAGTTGACGCACGCTGGTTGATCATACCATATCCCCATATAGGCACCCGGAAGCATACTGGCACCCGGGAAGGGATAATGTTTCCAATGAAATTTCGACGAGCAATCACTATGTTATCACAATGGGGGTGCTCAGGATGGTCAAATGACGCCCGAAAGACCCTTTATAATTGGGTTCGACCTCAGCACTCAAGATCAATTTTTTCACAACCCTTGCTCTTGTGTGATCCACCTAAAGCTAATCGATGACGCCAAAACACTGCTCTGACAACAATGCACGTGTTCTTCACTTTCTAAAGTTGTCGGTATACTTGTCAATTTGTTTATGTACTTAAAATCTTTCCATATGTTATACTCATTTCAAACTAATGGTGGATTGTCCAAAGGAAATGGTCAAGGACCATGGACCTTGGAATAGGAGTCGTCACAGACTTCAAACTAAGTAAAAAAGAAAAGTTGTTAGCCATGTTCTTTTTACTCTTATTTCCATTGCATACTCATTATTTTCTAAGTCTGAATTCGAATTTTTAAAGAGCACTATATACCCCCCTCTATTGCTCTCCTCGATCCTACAATAATAATGTTTTAGATAAGGATATTTAGTAAAGTATGATAAAATTATTTTTGTTTGGTATGATTTTTATGGTAAGGATAAAAGTATGAGTTATTTATTGTATGATCAAAATACTCCTAGCCTTCCAAAATTTGGATGCAAATTAAAACCCTAGTTTCCTCTTTCACACCACCTCTCCATATCACGCCAAACCATTTTAGGCTATCACTCCACACCATCATGGGTCAATCGAAGTGGTGCGAGTCACAAACTATCTATAGATAGTGCACAATCTTTGCATGCATCTTCTGTAATTACACGTTTCATTGCAGAAGCCATCTGCAATGTAATGATGAGAATGTTTCATTTGAAGATTTCCATCATTATTGTTCAATCTATTCATGTTGACTAAAAATCACAAAATAAATATAAGAACGACCTTTGTTGGCTAGTTATTCACACAATAATACATGCATTTTGTGTTAGCATTGGTTAGTGTTTGTTTATTGTTTTTATTGTATATTCCGTTGTACAACTAACTATGTAGGAAGAAAGGGGTTCGAAAATTGCTATTCACCCCCTCTAGCGGACACGATCGATCTATCAGTTGGTATCAGAGCGAAGGACCGCTCTTGATCGGACTAACCGCCGAGGGAGCACACGCTAGAGGAAGAAGAACGATGGAAGACAAACTTGGGGAAGATATAAACTCACCACCACCATACGAGCATGAAGATTTTGATTATTGGAAAGCTAGAATGAAGATGTGGCTCGGCATGGATTGGGTGTGCGTAATGGTGCTAGAAGAGCCATTCGAGACCCCTAAGGACAAGCATGGAAAGAAGCTCTGACCTAGGTATTGGACCAAGGAGCAACAAGAACAAGCAAGGGCCAATGAAAAGGTAATCAATATCTTGGTTAATATTTTGCCTACTAATATCTTGAGTGATGTAGGGAAGTATAAAAATGCCTATGAGTTATGGACGAAATTTGTAGAAGTACATAAGAACCCGACACAAGAAGAGCCCAAAGAAATAAGCTCAAGTGTCCAAGAAGACCAATGAGAAGGAGAATCATCAAGTGATGTAGAGGAATCAAATGAAAAAGGATCCATCTCATCAGAAGAAGAAGAAGAAGTATCAATATCAAGGGTTGAGGGGGAGGAGAGACCCTTATCCCCACAAGAGTAAGAAAAGACTTCCATCTCCACCAAAGCTAAATCGAAAGAGCACATCACATGCTTTGGTTGCAACGAAAAGGGGCACTACAAGAACAAGTGCCCGAAAAGTAAAAAGGAGGTATAATCTAAACCAATTTCAATTCCATTTAAATCTAACATAAAGTGTAGGATTGGAGAAGCCCACGAGAAAAGAAAGAAAATCCGATGCTTTACATGTGGAGAGATGGGGCACTTTCACACCAAGTCCTAGAAAAAGTGAGTTAAAGAAAATGGAGCACTTGAGGAGATGGGAAAAAGAAGAAAGAAAGAAGAGAAGAAGCCCACATCAAGGAGGAACTCCAAAGGTAAGGAAGGTAACTTTTAACCTTAAGCCAAAATGTAATTCAATTTCAAGTTCTTCCTTTCATTTTAAGAATCATGTTAATTACCCATCCATATATGCTAAAATTAATGAAAATTGTTTACTAGTGCACAACTTTGGATTTAGATATAATGATAGGCCTAGGTTAATAAGGTAGATCATAACCCTAGGAAAAACATACATCATGAGCCCAAGACTTCTAGACCTAAGGATCATGGCACTAATCCCAAAAAGGGGAGGAATGTGCCTAGAAAGGAGGGTAAGCCAAGGAATGTCCAAGGTGGACCTATGGAAACCAAAGTTAGGGACTTGGCAAGTGAAAATCAAGTCTTGAGGGCAAAGCATGATACATTAGAAAAGGCCCTAGAAAGAGTCACGGTTGGATCTAAGGGCTTAGACATAGTGTTGGGTAGCTTAAAATCCAACTATGATAGATCTGGTTTGGGCTACCGGTCTAAGACCTCCAAGGCAAATGAAAAAAATATGCTGGGGAAGCATATAATCATGACAAGGAGGGTAAGTCCAAGGATGACAAGGGAGTGTCATCCAAAGGGAAAAAGAATGACTTAACCAAAGACAAAGTGTCCAAGGTTAAGAAGGTCTATTTTGTAGGCCAAGAATCATCGGTGGCACATCGGTGTGGTCTAGTATGGGTTGAGTCACCTAGGGAGGTGGCTAAGGCTCAGAGCTCAAGGGGGAGCTCTAGGAGCCTTTGGGGTCTATGGTAAATGGATCTCAAAAGTTTCTCTCCTAGGAAATTAGGTGAATTGTGCCAAAAAGGGTTGGAAGACTTGGGTAATTCTTAATCTTAGGTTTTGACACATTAAAAGGGAATTTAAGGAGAAAAGAATGAAAATACAAGTATATTGGGTAAAATTGGGTTTTAATGTGCAAATATCATGTAATTCACTGATAGAAATGAATTGTGACCAAGTAATAGAAGTTACATCAAGGAAAAATCACAATTAGAATTTTTGGGTTGAGTTTAAATGATACATTTTAGAGAAAGTTGAGTTTCGTGCCAAGCTTGAGATCCGGAGTACATTTGCTTGGAAACATATTTTTCTCAAGTAGACATTGGCCCTACAAATCTCCCTACAAAATTTTAGATTTTTCGGAGATTTGTAGAATTATCTAAGCATTTTTGAATTTGGGCTGAAAACCTGAAAATCAGGTATCAATCGACTGCCCTGGGGTCAGTCGACTGATCCGAGTGAATTTTCAGCCCAGAAACTCTCTGTAAGTTTTGACAGTCGACTGCTATACGGGCAATCGACTGATCAGTGAGAGTTTGCAAAGAAAGGCCTATTGGATAGCAAGAAATTTTAAAATTAGATTATGGGATATGGTTTTGGATTAAAATTCTTGTGTATGATTTCATACTCCTTGAATGAAGTATTATCCCATGATTTAATAAGGCTTTGTTGATATCTTGAAAATCAAGGAAGAATTGATAAGTTTCCCTAGGTATCTAGGACTTAGAGGTAAAAAAAAAGAAGAAAATTGAGGACAATTCCTTTTGTAAATTGATGATGGTTAGAATTGACAAACACAAGGAATCATGAATTGAGGTTAAAATTGATACAAAGTGTCCATCCTTGGGAAAATTAGAAAATTAAACCAAAGTCAAGCACATTTGATAATCTTAATCAAAACATACTTTTCTAGGATAGGGTATATCCTAGCAAATATGCTTGCAAACTCTTAGGATTGTTTAAAGGTTTGTTGAGTTCTTTTTGGCACTAAGAGAAAGGTTGCTTGGGGGCAATTCTTTAATGGTGTCTAAGGAAGAAGAACTTGGTGTTAGGTTGGGTAGAACATAACTTGAGTCATGGTGTCAAGTTAGGTAGAACTTGACCTTGGTAAAATGAAAATTAGGAGAAGACTTAGGTTAAGGGGGAGATTGCCTCCTTGGTTGCCTTAATTTTCATAGAAAACTTTTTGGATTTTGTGTCAAACTTGGAAACGGTGATAGATACATTATGGAATATATTTTTTTCAAGTAGGTATGAGTACCACAAAGTTCTCCATGAAATTTGGGAAATTTTGGAGTTTTGTGGAATTTCTGGCGTAATTCTGAAATTGGCCAGAAAACTAAGAAATCAGAGTATCAGTCGACTGCCAACAGGGGCAGTTGACTGGTCAGGGCTGGTGTGAGTATCCAGCAGTTGACTTGGGTCCGAATGATGGAAAATAAGTGTATGGGGGGTTAGTACACGTTGTTTATGATCATTAGGGATTAAAAGAACCGATAATTAGGATATTATTGGGGTCTTTTTGATGTATGACAAAGGGGGAGAAAGTTGGGTTTAAGTTGGGAAACCAAACACTCCTTTGCTAGAAACCCTAGGTTTAAGGGGAGCTAAGATTAAGGGAGAGCATGGTTGCTCCATTCTTGGCGTAAGGGGAACCTTGGAAAGGTTCTTAAAAAGCCTTTGTAAGTCCAATGTTGGGGGAGCTTTGGGATAGGTTTTAAAAAGCCCGTTTCGAAAATTCCTAACTTGGAGGGTTAGGTGAGGGATGCCTTGGGATAGGTTTTAAAAAGCTCGTTTCGAAAATTCCTAACTTGGAGGGTTAGGTGTGGGATGCCTTGGGATAGGATCCATTTTTGCATTGCATATGCATTATTTTGCTATTTGACTACTATCTTATTTCCCTAACTTAAACGTATTGCCAAACATCAAAAAGGGGGAGATTGTTGAGGCAATCTGTGGTCCGGAGTGACCAAGTATTTTGATGTTTGGGCAAAGGGTTTAAGTTAGGTTTACCCTTGTGTTCTTATATGTGTATATTGAGTGTGCAGGTTGTACAGGTTACACATATGGACTTGACTGGACGGCCTCGGTACGGTGAAGGGTAGCATGGAGACAAGCTGGAGGCTTGTGTGCACCCGAGGGACCTTGGAGAGCAGGGACGATGAGCTGAGGGGCGCTGTAACACCCGCCCTACGATGTAGGCGGAAGGCGGCGCTACGCAAACATACATATACGCATATGAAGATCTTAATGCAGCGGAATAATTTAAAACTTCATACATATGCGTTTAAACCATGCAATTAAAACTTGAATCATGATGACGTGTCTTAACTATCCTACTTAAACACGGTCACTTGTAAACTTAGCATTGTCGTAACATAAAAACAGGTGAGACATAGCATTCTTGAACATGCTTGCATTAAACATAACTTATCCTACCATCAAGCTAAAAGCCAACATATTATTCTAGACGAACACATCATGGTATAGCATGTTAACATCCTAATTTAGCAATGATAAGTATAGCAATAAAGCACGATATAGAAGTCCACATAAATTGTTCATAAGTAACATAAGTAACATAAGTAATAAAATCTCCCTAGTAAGTTGTTCTTTAGGAAAAACCATCATAAAGTCTAGCATGATAACTAAAGATGACAATGCAACATAAGACATATGACAATTATGAGTAATAGGATCTTTTCTTTTTCTTTTGCCATGTCACTGCCACACACACACACTTGCTCCTCCCGCTGCTTCCCTTAGCTTAGTATCCTCTTGCTTGATCTGCGGTATAAAAAAATAAAACTTATAAGCACATAGGCTTAGTAAGACCCTTTCCTACTCACTAAAATCATTCGTCACATATCATGGAAAGAGCATAATATAAAGAGTGTAACATAAAACAAAAGCATATCATGAGAAGGTATTCATAAAGCATTTGATATGAGGAGCATATAGATGTACATGAAAACACATAATCATATAGAAGTACTTAACATGTAATGAAAGTGCATATAGCTCATGGCATAAGAAGTACTTGACATAAAATATAAGCACATGAAATACTTAACATAGAGAAGTTCTTGACATAAACCTAAGCATATAAAATACTTGACATGGAATAGATGCATAACATGAATGAATGCATGAATTAAATGCACATAACATAAGGATGCTTATTTGAAAATCATAATTATAAGTACTTAAACATAATCTCAACATCATGGGGGGTCCCGGCTTGTACCACATACATCCATCATTTATGCGCATCCCTAAGTAAATACGAGGTAGCTAGTCTCGACCTACTAGGGTACTAGGTTACCTTCAACCTAGGGACAACTATGGTAGTCCAGAACCGAGGCTTTCTAAGGAGCCCATCCCTGTTGGACAGCTACGGTAGTCCCAGAACCGAGGACAGCTACGGTAGTCCTGAACCGAGGCTTTCCTAAGGTGTCAATCCCTTGGACCCTACTTGGGTCCGGTACAAGCCCATCCATAAAGTAAAATAGCTTCACATGCTTCTTTTTACATTATAAGAAATGCTCTTGGTATTTCATCATTCATAGAACTTACATAGCATAATTAAAGACATAAACAAGATCTTAATACATGAAGCATGGTATAAAGTATTTTTAGCATATCATCATTCATACTTAATGCATAACATCATTATGCCTTAAAGGCACAAACATAGACTTGATTCATAAGATATGTCATGCACACATCATTATGCCTTAGAGGCATGAACATCATCTTCATTCATAAGGCATGACATACATACATAATTATGCCCTAAGGCATAAACATCATCTTAGTTCATAAAGCTTGCATGATCACGGTACATAAGGTAAGCATGCATAGATATGTTTTTACATACATGGTACATATCACATAGCATACATGATCATGGTATCTATCTTAAAGCATGCATGGGTAGGATCCATATGAACATGATACATACTACATAGGTTCATGACATTCAACATAAACATGCGTAGGTCTACATAACCATAATATATATCTCATCATACATATGTTCAAGGCCTTTAACCTAATGCATGCATAATTCTACATAAACATGATGCATACTT
The DNA here is from genome assembly GCA_024364735.1 of Boesenbergia rotunda. Classification (NCBI taxonomy): domain Eukaryota; kingdom Viridiplantae; phylum Streptophyta; class Magnoliopsida; order Zingiberales; family Zingiberaceae; genus Boesenbergia; species Boesenbergia rotunda. The sequence continues at coordinate 50,616 of JAGFNQ010003970.1, read as the reverse complement.
CACAACACATGTGTTTATGGTATATGGTTTAAAACATTCATGAATAAAACCTACTAAAACATAATACATAACATAAGCATACAAAGTCGTGATGCATATTACATAAAGTTAGGTTTTAGGCATCATAAAATTCATACAACATGCTTGAACATATATCTACATCATAATAAGCCATAAACAAGTACACTTGAAACCTTAGACTAACCCAAACCCTAGACTTGGTGCTTGGCCGAAAGTTATAGATGGAAGTCCCATTATTCAAGTAACATGTGAGGTACCATAATTAACATAACACCCATACAATACATACAATGCCATAGGAAGCCATTAGAACACATGATTGGGGCTAACCCTAATTTCTAACCATGAATTGTCTTTGGCCGAAACCCTAGAGGAGTCACAAGTCCATGTAAAATTCATATAACTCACGATTAACATCCATTGTATCATAGGGAATTATAATAAGCATGCTTGGAGGGTTAGATCTAATCCTAACCATGAAATGGAAGAGGGGCCGAAATTTCATAGGGCTTTTGGGTGCTACAAAAATTCCACAACTCACAACTCATTCTTATTTTATCATGAGAAAGCATTAGAAAGTATAAGTGAGGTCTTAACATCATCCCAAGCCCCAAAATGGTGCTTGGCCGAAAGTTGCAAGGAGCCCTAATTCCATAGTTTTCTCAACATAGATTCCAACAAATCTTAAATCATGATAGACAACATCAAAAGCTATTATACCACAGGTGAGGGAGTCTTACCTCTTGTTGTCTTGGTTATAAACCTTAAATAGGGAAAAGAGTGAAGACCTTCTTGACCTTAGAACACCCCTTGCCCTTGTAGCCTTGTAGGAAACTTTGGATCTTCAAGAGGGAGTCCTCTTGTGAAGTTTTCCAAGGGGAAAACTTCCCTTGTGGCTCACGGTAAGAAGGAGGAAGAAGAGATGAGAGGAAGAGCCTTGGTGGAAGAAAAGAGGAGAAAAGTAACTTAAGTCTCTTCACTTCTCATCCATCTCTTTTATATTATGTGAAGGGGCATGGTGCCTCTTCACATGGTGCCTCTTCCACTTCCTTTAGCCTTAACTAAATTCTTCTTTCTTTTCCAATAGCACTCCCTTGCTAGGTGAATTAGTTAGTACATGCATGATGAGGCTTTGCCTCTATTCTAGGTCCAAGGTTCAATCCTTGGTGCATGCACTTTCTTTTTATCCCATTTACTCTTATTTTTGGGTAAGGCCCACATAAGAGCCCACCAAGAGTTATGCTAATATTCCTAATTGGAATTCATTTCTATTTATGTTAAAATTCTACCTAAGGTCCACTAATATCCATGGTACTAGAAGAGCCCATGTAAGACCCATTAGTACTTAGCTTTTTAATCTATATAAGAAATCATGCTAAGGTTCATGCTAGTATTCATATGTTACTCAAGAATCCATATAGGCATGATCAATATTTTAAAGAAAAATATTGAGAGGATTCTACGGGCGTTACAGGCGTGGACTTCGAGGCATGCGTGAAGGATGGCATGGAGACAAGCTGGAGGCTTGCGTGCATCCGAGGGACGGGAGCCGAAGATGAAGAGGGCGCGAAGGCAACAGTCGAGGCTATGGATGAGGAGTCAGTCGAGTCGTGAGGGTACGAGTGCTGCGTGATTGTACTCGGGAAATCCTAGGGTTTGAGTGCGGAGTGGATTGTACTCAGGAAGGGCAACCTTAGGTGGGTGAGTAGACCAGTCGACTGGCCTGGGGGCAGTCGACTGATGGAACTCACAGAAAGGTCTCAGCCCTGGGACCAGTCGACTGCCTTGGGGGCTGTCGACTGGTAGGTGGCTGTTGAGTTGACTGAGAATTCGAACGTTGGGGTGCAATGGTCGAATTTCAGTGGCACCAGTCGACTGCCCTGGGGGCAGTCGACTGGTGGCGAGGGTTTCAGCCCGAGTCCTATTTAAAGAGGACTTCGTGGTGGCTGAGCTTCTTGACGAATCTTGTCTTGGTTAAAGGCAAGATAGTAGTCTTTGTGCTCAAGTCTTCAAAAGGTGTTGTGGTGAGGTTTCTCCACCCACAAGGAGCAACGAGGGCTAGCCGGAGGTTATTCGGGGATTGATCCACCGACGGATTCTTGGATTAGTCACCCGTCCGGGGTGGATACCAAGTACATCTTCCGTGTTAGCATTGGTTAGTGTTTGTTTATTGTTTTTATTGTATATTTCGCTGTGCAACTAACCGTGTAGGAAGAAAGGGGTTCGAAAATCGATATTCACCCCCTCTAGCGGACACGATCGATCTATCAGTTGGTATCAGAGCGAAGGACCGCTCTTGATCGGACTAACCACCGAGGGAGCACACGCTAGAGGAAGAAGAATGATGGAAGACAAACTTGGGGAAGATATAAACTCACCACCACCATACGAGCATGAAGATTTTGATTATTGGAAAGCTAGAATGAAGATGTGGCTCGGCATGGATTGGGAGTGTGTAATGGTGCTAGAAGAGCCATTCGATCCCTAAGGACAAGCATGGAAAGAAGCTCCGACCTAGGTATTGGACCAAGGAGCAACAAGAACAAGCAAGGGCCAATGAAAAGGTAATCAATATCTTGGTTAATATTTTGCCTACTAATATCTTGAGTGATGTAGGGAAGTATAAAAATGCCTATGAGTTATGGACGAAATTGGAAGAAGTACATAAGAACTCGACACAAGAAGAGCCCAAAGAAATAAGCTCAAGTGTCCAAGAAGACCAATGAGAAGGAGAATCATCAAGTGATGTAGAGGAATCAAGTGAAAAAGGATCCATCTCATCATCATCAGAAGAAGAAGTATCAATATCAAGGGTTGAGGGGGAGGAGAGACCCTCATCCCCACAAGAGCAAGAAAAGACTTCCACCTCCACCAAAGCTAAATCGAAAGAGCACATCACATGCTTTGGTTGCAACGAAAAGGGGCACTACAAGGATAAGTGCCCGAAAGGTAAAAAGGAGGTACAATCTAAACCAATTTCAATTCCATTTAAATCTAACATGAAGTGTAGGATTGGAGAAGCCCGCGAGAAAAGAAAGAAAATTCGATGCTTTACATGTGGAGAGATGGGGCACTTTCACACCAAGTGTCCTAGAAAAAGTGAGCTAAAGAAAATGGAGCACTTGAGGAGATGAGAGAAAGAAGAAAGAAAGAAGAGAAGAAGCCCACATCAAGGAGGAACTCCAAAGGTAAGGAAGTTAACTTCTAACCTTAAGCCAAAATGTAATTCAATTTCAAGTTCTACCTTGCATTTTAAGAATCATGTTAATTACCCATCCATGCATGCTAAAATTAATGAAAATTGTTTACTAGTGCACAACTTTGGATTTAGATATAATGATAGGACTAGGGTTAACAAGGTAGATCATAACCCTAGGAAAAGCATGCATCATGAGCCCAAGACTTCTAGACCTAAGGATCATGACACTAATCCCAAAAAGGGGAGGAATGTGTCTAGAAAGGAGGGTAGGCCTAGGAATGTCCAAGGTGGACCTATGGAAACCAAAGTTAGGGACTTGACAAGGGAAAATCAAGTCTTGAGAGCAAGACTTGATACATTAGAAAAGGCCCTAGAAAGATTCACGGTTGGATCTAAGGGCTTAGACATGGTGTTGGGTAGCTTAAAATCCAACTATGATAGATCGGGTTTGGGCTACCGGTTTAAGACCTCCAAGGCAAATGGAAAGAAATATGCTGGGGAAGCATATAATCATGGCAAGGAGGATAAGTCCAAGGATGACAAGGGAGTGTCATCCAAAGGGAAAAAGAATGACTTAACCAAAGACAAGGTGTCCAAGGTTAAGAAGGTCCATTTTGTAGGCCAAGAATCATCGGTGGCCTCACAACTATTTGTATTCACCACACATACATTTCCACAAACACATACATAAGACACAATATACATAGAACAAGACATAAACACTTCATTGAATAAAGAAATATACAAATCCATAGTTTATTCAACATCATCACATCCTGGCTACTCTGTACATCATAGATACGGAGAACTAATTCATTGCATGGAGGATACAACATGAAGATGATAAGTAAAGCTATCTACAACCTAAAATTGAGATTGAGAGGGAAGAGAAAACTTATCCTTGTAGCATGAGTCGTTTTGGAGGATCTCCTTGCTCCGAAGATGGATGGATCGTGGAGGGAGGTGATGACATTGACTCTAAGGTCTCCCCTAGAATGGAGAACCCTTCCCTAAGGCAAAGGGGTCTAACCCCAAGCTAAAGATTCCATGCCCTAAGGGAAGGGTTGCCTTTTATAGGCTGGGCGTCCGACTGTCCGTACGACCGCATGGAATCCACACAACCATGCTGTGTAGATGTTGAGAGGGCATTGCATGGCCCATGCGGTGCCGCATGGCTGTGTCGTGCCGGTTGCAGTGAAGCTGGCACAGCCGTGACAAGGTGGCATGATTGTACCATGCTTCAGTCTGGAAAAAGAGGCACATGGTTGTGTCATGGGGCACGACAGTGTCGTGTGATGGCCGCATGGCTATGCCATTTAGCATGGCCCGGCCATACTCCTTACGGTGAGTGGCACATAGCCGTGTCATTTGGCTCGACCATGCAGTGTGACACATGGCCAGTGTCACATGGTCATGTGGTTCACATAACCCCGATTGCTTCTCGCTCAGCTTTGGCTCCAACTCCCGTTTCACTCCAAATTTACTCCGTTTTTGCTCCAAATCGCATCCTGTCAATCAAAATGAGCAAAGAGCAAATCTCCAAGCAAGAAGGAGGAATAATAGCGAAGTCATACAAAATGGGGTGCAATAAAATAGGTTATGATCATGAAATACAAGTAGATGTGCATTAAACAATACATAAAACCATGTATAATTTCCGCGCATTACGCCCCTAGACTTAAACTTTTGCTTGTCCTCTAGCAAAAATCGCAATCTAAACTCATGTGTCAATATAGTTCATCATCTTCCTTGGTGAATTAATTTAACTCTATCAAATAGTTTCATTGATAAGTATGATACCCAAACAATCTAAGTGTGACCAATACAGTAGTTCTCCATGCTCAGTGCGATAAGTGACCATAGTCTTTCAAGTTTCAATTTCTATCCCTAGTCAAGTCATCATCTAACCATGCTCCCTATGGTCCCAACGATAAGCACTTACCTGCCTTATACTCAGTTCATCGCCTTAAACCACCCAAGGTCTTAAAGGCAGGCTTAGAGTCAAGAAAAACATAGCATTTATTTCCCCAGTAACTTAACTCAGTCTTAAAGGAGTAATCTACTAGTTTCCACTCACGATACTGCTTTTTTATATCCCTTATTCATCTGATAATTTTTGATTTTTTTTTGGCTTCAAAAGTGTAACACTAACACATATGCATATATATACAAATGCAAATACGGGGATATTATGATTTTTCCAAGCGAGTTGGCATGACTTAAGTCTTATCTAGTAACCAAGATGCAGTATAAGAGATCACCTAGGGAACACAAGTAATAACAAGTTCTATGAATTATGATTATTTATTGAGTTATCTACTATCCAAACTAGGCAAAATGAAAAGAGATTCTAAGACTATGTCATCACTCAAACATTTCATAAAAAACTTTGCTCACTTCATGCTACTAAAGATAAAGAAAAAACATCCACCAAACACACTAGCACTAAATTAAACAACATGAATGAAGAATAAATGTGCTAGCATTTTCACTTGAGAATAAGTCAAAACAATGTGTTAAATGGTGCAACTATGAAAATTTTATAATGAAAGGAAAACACAACTAAAACTAGTTCACAACCCAATGCATACATGCATCCCTCAGACTTAAATTTTTCATTGTCTCAATGAAAATATATAATAAAATAGAGGAGGTTCTTGACACCAGCTCAGTTTGAGATTGTTTTTGTATTTGGGAATGGAGTTTTAATTTATAACTATGGTCTGATCTGATGTTGAGGATCGAATGGTGTTCTTGGAACCAAAATTGGAGAGAGTAACCTCTAATCTCGTTTTGTTCAAAATCTATTGTAAGGATTTTGGATTTGGAGGTTACTCCACCATGTGTTTTTGACATGGTGCTTGTTGTTGTATTTGAGACCTTCCTTCCTTGTGGATTGATAGGCTTATCTAGGCAGATAAATCGGTGTTGGATTGATTCATGGATAGTGTGGAGATCCTGTAAGCTACCTTTAGCCTTAGGATTTATGTTGGTAGTTTGGTTTTCTTTCATCCTACAATACACCAAAAAGCAGCTTTAACAATGGTGGAAAACCGTTATAAACCCCCCTAAAAAATCATTGTTAATCAGCCCATTGAGAAATCCCTCTGTGATCAAAGACAACGATTTTTAAATCATTGTCTTTTTAGGTAAAACACAATGGTTTTTCACCACTGTATTAATTTGAACCCTTGTCTTTTCAGTTAAAAGACAATGATTTTTCATAGAAATGACAATGGTTTTTTACCATTGTGTTTCAATTAAAAAAACAATGGTTTTTAATCATTATTTTTGAGTGCCCCTGTCTTTCTCAACACAGCGATTTACCACTACAAGAATTTTTAGATTCAACAACACCGAATAGACAACGGTGTTTTGAAAAACCGTTGTCTTTTTTCATTTATCAAAGGGTTTTCAAAAACTGTTGTTGTTGAAAAATTTTTTACGGGAAAAGACAACGGTTGTTAAAAAATCGTTGTCTTATGTATGTCAAAAACAACGGTTTTTTAAAAACCGATGTCTATTGGCTTGGTTACGACAACTGGTTTTAATTAACTGTTGTCTATTGGTGTTGCTTACATGATAATACACAACAGTGAGCGAGCGAGAGAGCGCGAAAACTGAAAACGCCCACCGCCGACCCCTCTCCCTTCCTCCTCTCCCTCTCGCCCGATGTCACCCTTCGCGCACGAAATCGTCGCACAAGAAGTTCGTGCAAGAAATCGCCGCACAAGGTTTCCTCGCTGCTTCATCTTCATGTCGCTCAAAGGTTTCATCGTTGCAAAGCCCTCACGGTCAATAGCGGGATCATTAGATTCAGTCCTAGGTATCTTTTTCAAGTTGTCCTAATGGTCATCTCTTATTTCCTTCTACTTCTCCTTCGGCCGTTCGTTGAGCAGCCAGCGATAGGGAGATTAAGACAATTCTTTCCTCCGAGACGATGGACATCCCTGAAGGGATCACTGTGAAGGTTAACGCGAAGATCGTTGAGGTCGAAGGTCCCCGCGGAAAGCTCACCTGCAACTTCAAACACCTAAACCTTGACTTTTCTCTCCTCGAGGGTGGGAAGAAGCTGAAGGTGGAAGTGTGGTTTGGATCCCGCAAGACCATTGCTGCTATCCGCACCGCCATCAGTCATATACAAAATTTGATCACTGGGGTACCAAGGGCTATAGGTACAAGATGCGTCTTGTTTACGCCCATTTCCCCATCAATGCATCCATCCTTAATAATAACGACTCCATAGAGATCAGGAACTTCCTTGGGGAGAAAAAGGTCCGATCTTGCTCAATAATGCTTATGTTTTCTATCTATTTCTTGCTTTTCTTTTTACCTTTTGCTTCCACTTTAGTTGAACGTAGGCGATTTTACACTCTGTATGAGAAGCTTTCTAGTAAATTGCACCGTTTGGGTCTAGTTATGCAAAATTTTGTCTCGGGTAAAGGAGATATATCATATTGCTATGCTATGCTATTTCTTGAAGAAACAAGTTCAGGACGCCATCTATCAGATCAGTACTTTCTGTCATTTGTCTTCAGAGTTAGCATTTTGGAACGCAAGAATTAACATTCCATTGGTTTATAGGATTATAGTTATATATAAGATCATGCACCAGTGAGTTACTACATTCTTTCATTAGCTGCCACTTTAGTACTGAGCAAGAAAATTGTTATATGTAAGATCATCTCAGCTTTCTCAATCTTGAAATTTTAACATGATTTAGCATTTTTTAAACTGACTTAGTTTTATAGACTGCCTGAAGGGTGAGAAAATGCTTCAGGCATTTCATACCAGAGGGAATCTTACCAAATCATCAATGCTAATTGTAGAATTATGCATTTTGAATTTTGTGAAAGAAAATAGGGTATGTTCCTTATTCCAGTTAACTCTTATTTCATTTGTAATAAAATTGAAATTTGAGATGTAAAAAAATACATAAGTATTCCTATTAGACAACTAAATAGGAAATAATTCCTAAAACATATGTATCGCTATCAACACTCCCTCTCAAGATAGTGTATGGATATTTGTCATACCCATCTTGTACACATAAATTAACTTGCTATATTTACTGTATAGGCAATGTCAAGCTTGTGTATGAGAAAGAAAAATGAGTCTCTCAAATAATCTTTGGTGCTGTTCAATATCAATTTATTCTTCAACATCTCTTTTTGCCTATGATTGACTTCAACGGGAGTATTTGCAAGTTTAAAGCATAACATATTCCCTGTTTGATGGAGCAACTTTATCTCAAGAAAATATAAGTTGGTCCAAATCTTTAATCTCAAACTCAGTAGCTTAGTAGACAAATGTTTTTTCAGTCCAGTTATTGTTTCTTGATTATCATGTGCCTTCACTATATCATCAACATGCGCAATAAGTATAGTAATCTTACAATCAAGATATTTGATGAATATAGTGTGAGTTGCATTGTTTTACTTGTATCCAAAACTGATAATTGCATTTTATTGAATTTGTCAAATGAATCCTTTAGAGATGGCTGTTTAAACCTTTTAGTTTTTTAACAAGAAAAACATGGTGGGACTTGGGATTTCTATATAAACTTCTTCTAACCCACCATGTAGGAAAATAGTTTTGGCATCAAATTGCTAAATATTCCATCTATGTTTAGCAGTACAAGATAAGATAACTTATAGCAAATTCATTTTAGTAGGTGCAAAAGTTTCTTAGTAATCAATTTTGTAGGTTTGGTTGAAATCTTTTACTACCAATGGAGCCTTTAGCCTCTTAATAGAATTATTTGCCCTATGCTTCACTGTGAATACCCACTTGCATCCTACTTGCTTTTTATCCAACTAGATCTAAGTTCTATATTACTAAGGCATTCCATCTGGGAGCCTCTGTGTTGTCAAACTCAGTTTTAATTTGATCTCCATTCAAAATTTTATTATTGCTTTAATGCTCCACCCGATCACCATATATAGGCAACTTAAGAATAGGTTGAGTCACTTCCACATCATTATTCTCCCCCTAGAGAGGTGATAGCATAGGAGGAAATATACTTCTGCCAGTTGAAAAGTAACATCCAAACTCACATGAAATTTTTTAGTGGGTAGATGATACCATTTATAGTCTTCTATGGATAAATACCCAATAAAATCATATTTCAAGGCTTTAAGATCAAGTTTCCCTTTAGTGTAATTATGCACAAAACAAACACACCCAAATATTTTTGAGGGATAATGTAAGAGTTATTGCCTTGAATAAATTCCATTGGACATTTAAAATCTAAGATCCTTAAAGGCATATGATTGATGAGGTAGGCAGCAATAAGTAATGTGTCCTCCAGACTTTATCTGTAACGACCCAGAAAATTTTCTTAATATTTTCTTTAAAATATTAAGCATGTCTAGATAATTTTCCGAAGGATCTAGAAATATCAGTACGAACCTTTGCCTAGAAATCTATAATTTTCTCATTTAAATTGAGAAATTAAGTACTAAGGGGTCTTACATGGGCTTTCTAGTACCATGATTATTGGTGAATTTTAGGTAGAATTTAATATAAAAATAAATGGATTTTAATGAGAAATATTAACATAATTATGGGGGAATTTTTAAGGAAATTTCAAATAATAGGAAATAAAATAAAAATAAAATAGGAAATTAGTGCATGCACCAAGAATTGAACCTTGGACCTCTAGTACAACCATGCATGCTCTAACCAATTCACCTAGCAAAGGAGTGCTATGAGGGAATGAAGTGAATTTTAGTTAAGGCTTGGGAAAAATGAAGAGTCATCAAGGGAAGAGACACCATGACTCTTCACTTGCCCCTTTTAATGTGGTATAAAGATAGTAAGGGAGTTACAATTTCCCTTCTCCTCTTTATTTCTTCTTCCTCCTTGCTCTAGCCGAAACCTCAAGGTGCTCTCCCCCTTAGGAAAAGTTCTACCAAGGGCTCTATTTTGGAAGATCTAGGTTCTCTTCCAAGGTTACAAGGACAAGGAGGGTTCAAGTGTCAAAGAGGTTTCCAATTTCCTTCTCTTTTAAGGTCTAAAAACCAAAGATAACCCAAGGTAAGACTCCCTCACCTGTGGTATGATTGTTCCTTGATGCTTAACAAGATTTAGAATTTTGTTTAAGATTTAAGTTGAGGAAACCATGAAGAGGAACCCTAGGGTTTCGACCAAGGATGTTTTGTGGGGTTAGGGATGATGTAAATTCTCTTTTGTGCTCTTAAAAGTTTTATGATGGTATGTAGGACATAACTTATGATTTAGGGAAATTTTTGGCACCCTAAAACCCTTTAGGGTTTCGGCCACATCAAGGTAAAAAGGGCTAGGGTAAACTCCAATCATTCCAAGCATGATTAATATGTTTCCTATGGTATATTATGAGTAATAATGATAATTATATGAATTTTCTATGGGCCTATTACTTCCTTAGGGTTTCGGCCAAAACATGAATGAGGTCTAGGACTTAGGGTTAAAACCAATCAAGGGTCCCAATGGGTTCCTATGACATAATATGTAAGGGATTGGATGTTGACCATGACTATGCAAATTTTTCTAAGGACCCATGGCCCCTTAGGGTTTCGGCCAAGACCCAAACTTAGGGTTTGGTTTGGGTTAAGATCTCAATAATGCATGTTTATAAGTCACCATGATAATAGTAGGTAGTTAAGTATGAGGTAAAGATCTTTATGTACAAAAATCTTTGTTTATGTGTTATATCACATGATTATGTATGTTAGATTTTATGTTATGCTTCACCCATGAATATTTAGATCATATACCATGACTATATATAATTGAGGTAGGAATATGTTATGATGCATGTATGTTGATAAATGATTATAATAGATTTATGGTTTATGAAGGTATATGCATGTTTTAGAATGAATGTCATGAACCCTAGTAGTATACGTCCTATTTATATGTGGCTTATCATCCATGCTTTATGATGAATACTAGGATTATGTATGCTAGATGAAATGTATCATGTCTGAAGTGCATGTTTATTATGTATCAAGATCATGCAAGCTTTACGAACCAAGGTAATGTTTATGACTAGAAACATGATTATGTATGTATGTCCTATTTTATGAATAAAGAATGATAAGTATGAATGAAGATGATGGTTATGCCTTAAGTATGAATGATGAAGGCATAACGATGATATGAAATAAGTATGAATAATAAGTATGAATGACAAGTATGAATGATGAAGCATGCATAGTTATTTTATTTTATGAATGAGGCTTGTACCGGACCGAAGTAAGGGTCCAAGGGATGGACACCTTAAGAACGCCCCGGTTCTGGACTACCGAAGCTGTCCACGGTTCTGGCACTACCGAAGCTGTGCAACAGGGATGAGCACCTTAAGAACGCCCCGGTTCTAGGACTACCGACTATGTTGTCCTTACCCTAGTAGGTCGAGGCTAGCTACCTCGTATTTACTTAGGGATGCGTGCTTATGATGTATGTATGTGGTACAAGCCGGGGACCCCAATGATGTTATGTTTATGCTAAGCATTTAAAAGTATGATTTTGAAACTAAGCATCCTTATATAGTAAATGCATTTGATTCATGCATACATCCATGTTATGCATCGCGCCAGGGTAAGTATGTTTTATGCTTATGCTTATGCTTATGCTTATATCTTATGCCATGTATAAGTATGTCTTATGTTCATGTATGCTAAGAATTATGCCATGCATAAGTATGTCTCATGTCCATGTATGTTAAGATTTATGCCAAGATAAGTATGTCGTAGATCTATGGTTACGTCAGGAATCATGCTATGTAGTTGTTCATATGCTTATGACTTATGCCATGACTATGCTTATGTTTATGTTCAGAGTTATGTTATGTCAGATACTTGATATGTTTATGTTTAAGTAACGTATGGTTTTAGTGAGTAGGAAAGGGTCTTACTAAGCCTGTGTGCTTATAGTCTTATCTTTCTCGTACCGCAGATCAAGCAAGAGGTTACTAAGGGAAGCAGCAGGAGAAGCAAAAACATGTGTGTGTATGGTGGTGACTTGGCAAACGATTTCTCTTATTTACACATATCGCATGTCTTGGGGTTTTGGAAATGCCTCCTTAGATTTTATGTTATGATTACAATGGTTATGCCTAGTGAATGACTTAAGACTCATGATGCTATGTTTACGGATAAGTTACTTGTTACTTATGATGATGATGAATAAGTTATGGAACGGATAGGTTATGATGCTATGCATGTAAGTTTATGAATGACAAGTTTAGGCATGTATAGGTGTTTCATGTATTAGTTGCATGGTTAAAAGCATGTTTAGAAGAAAAAAAATGATTCCGCTGCATTAAGATGTTTTTATGCACATGTATGTTTAGCGTAACGACGCCTTTCTCGCCACACCACAAGGTGTGGGAAAAAGACGGGCGTTACAGGTTGGTATCAGAGCAGTTGCCATCTCACTACACACACATCAAGCCTCCTTCCTGCCACTTCCAAGTAAGTATCTTTCGGTATATTTTATGATAGTAAGCACTCTTACGATATATTATGTTTCTAGAATATGCAAGTATGAATGATGTCTTATGATAGATAATGGCAAGTACTTGTAAGATATGTGAACATGAACGATACTTTCTTTTATAATATATATATATATATATATATATATATATATATATATATATATACAGTCCTGATCAGGTGCAGACTCTGTTTGCGGACGGCTGCGGACGTTGCGTGCGTGGCTGCGTCCGTGGCGTGCGTGGCAAATAGACCCTCCCTCTCTCGCGTAAGCCCTCGCGACGCCTCACTCTTTCTCAACCCTACTCCCTCTCTCGCGACCCGACCGCAGCGCCGCCCTCCCTCTCTCGCGACCACAGCGCACCCTCCCTCTCTCGCGACCCGACCGCAGCGCCGCCTTCCCTCTCTCGCGACCACAGCGCACCCTCCCTCTCTTGCGTCCGCAGCTGTTCTTCCCCACCAACTCTTGCGCGTCCGGCTCTCTCTCTCCCGCAGCAGTCTCTCGCCGACTCCTCTCTCGTCCTCTTGCGCGTCCGGCCTCCCTCTCTCGCGACCACAGCGCACCCTCCCTCTCTCGCGTCCGCAGCTGTTCTTCCCCGCCGACTCTTGCGCGTCTGGCTCTCTCTCCCGCCTCCCCCGTCGCCGAAGCAGGTAAACCCTAACATTTCAATTTTTTTATTGTAGAAAATTTTTTTGTTGTAGAAAATTGGTCCGCTCTCTATATCGAGTCCGAACCCTAAACGTGCGTCCTATGAATCTGCTACCCTATGAATTGAAAAAATCAGAGTTCTCTTGAGGATCCAAATATGGAGACTCAAAAATTAGTTGATCCCACAACTAATATGATGCTTTGTAATAGTAAATTTTTTCAATTTATAAAATTATTGGTATTTCCTTGGATTGGATACTGATTTTTGTTGTTATTAATATGACATTTGGTTCCGTTGGAGTATTAATATGCCTAGCACCTAGGATGCCAACTTCTTAAAGTTTAACATTTTTTTGTTATGGGATCTATGACTTCTGCTAAATGTGCAATCAATTACGACTAGAAAGCATTTTATCTAATGTCATATTCTCATTCACTGCTGATGACACCAAACAAGACTGAATTTGCTCATTTATACCGGAGATTAGTTCAGTTCAACCCATCTAGAGACTTTTTAAATTGACATGATTTTAGATACCCTCATGACTTTTTAAATTGACAATTTTTAGATACCATGTAATATTATGTGCACAATTTCAGTTCAACCCATGTCATATTCTCATTCACTGCTGTTATCTCAGTGTACAATTTTTGTTCACTGCTATTTATTTGTCTACTTATCTATTGTGTAATATTATGTGAGGGCGCTCAGAAATGGAAAGAAATATATTTGGTGATCAAGAATACATTCCGCAAGTTTCAGATGATCGAAAGCCAAAAATCGGAATGGAATTCTCATCACTAGAGGAGGCATATGCATTCTATAACCAATATGCACGAGAAGCCGGATTTAGCTCAAGGATGCACACGAGCAAGAAAAATAAGATAACAAATGAAGTCACGTGGAAACAAATGGTATGCTTTAAAGAAGGCCATATAGATCTTCGGATGAAACATTCACAAGTTGATCAACTAACAAGGGAAAGAGCACGTGGCACAGTTAGAACAGGTTGCAAGTCAAATATTACATTTATCAAGAAACAGACTGGGCCTAATTGGATTGTCAGTAACTTCACAGAGCCCTATAATCATCCACTCTCGACTCCATCAAAAGTACATTTACTACGCTCACATCGTAATGTTTCGGTAGCAAAGAAAGCATTGGCAAAACAATTTTCTGAGGCAAATGTACCAACTTGTCAACAAATGAGATTGTTGGAGATAGAGTCTGGGGGTCCTGAGGGGGTAGGCTGCACAGAAAGAGATGTTAGAAATTTTGAAAGAAATTTAAGGGAAGAACAAAAGGGTATTGATGCCGAAACACTCATTGAGTTTTTCACATCTGAACAAGAGAAGAATTCAGAATTTTTCTTTGATTATGAGACTGATTTGGATAACAGATTTAGTAGATGTTTTTGGGCAGATCATATATCAAGGAGGGCATACAACGTATTTGGTGATATTGTTGTATTTGATACGACATATAACACCAATAAATATGGATTAATTTTTGCACCATTTGTGGGAGTTAATAATCATCATCAGACTATTGTTTTTGCCTGCGGGTTTCTAAGTGATGAGAAAACTGATTCATTTGTTTGGTTGCTTAACAAGTTCATAGAAGCCATGCCTAAAGGAGCACCAAATGTTATAATCACTGATCAGGATCCTGCTATGACAAAAGCCATTGCACATGTATTCCCTCAAACAGTGCATCGATATTGTTTGTGGCACATACTGAATAAATTCCTAGAAAAATTACCTCCTTTGACTTTTCGAGACCACTACCAAAGCATAAAGAATGTCATTGTCAATTCTACAACACCTGCTGATTTTGAGAAGTCATGGGAAGAGACTATTATGTGTGCTAAATTGGAGAACAATGATTGGTTGTACTTAATGTATGAATTGCGACACAGATGGGTGCCAGCATATTTTAGCAATGTATTTTGTGTTGGAATGAGTAGCAGCCAAAGATCTGAAGGCTCACATGCATTTTTTAAGAAATATGTCTCAAATAAGAATTCATTGATGGATTTTATCACTCGCTTTAATAGAGCGCTGAGACATCAAAGACATAATGAATTAGTTGCGGACCATATTGATATGAATGAGATTCCTAAAATTCAGACAATTTTTCCAATGGAAACTCAAATGGTTAAGCTGTACACCAAAAAGAAATGGCTGGAGTTTCAAAGTGAAATGAGTGAGAGTCATGGCTATGTGCAATCAATATTTACAGGAGTTGACTCAGTGGTTTATCATGTGATGAAATTTGATAGTTCTTCTTCCTCCAAACCAAGGGTGCTCACACATGACAAACAAACGGATTTCATTTCGTGTAGCTGTACGAAATTTGAGTTTGAGGGGATTCCATGCAGGCATATGTTAGCTTTTTTCCGCCTCAACCAAGTCCATTATTTGCCTGATACATATATACTCAAACGATGGACACGTAATGCAAAAGTTGGAGCAACATATGCTTTGGGAGAGCAATATTTCATCAATGATACAGATCCAGAAAAGTTGTTGATGTCAAGACACTCGAGGTTATCCTATAAAGCTTCAGTATTAGTTGATCATGCATCTTTGACAAATGAGGGGACAACCTTCTTGGATGAGCAATTTGATTGTATGCATAAGAAACTTCAAGAGATGAACATTAGTCCAACATGCAGTGATAAAAGTCAAAGGAGGAAATCCATAGATGAGGGCCTTGGTATTCTTGATCCTTCTTCGGTCAGAACAAAGGGATGTGGGAAGAGAATGAAATCATCGAAGGAGAAATCAAGCTCAAATTCTAGGTTATGTCATGGATGTGGGCATCGAGGAGTGTCACATGACAAGCGCAATTGTCCAAATTTGCAGCAAAGGTATATGCCCAATAAGAATTCATATTTATTTTAATTGTATTTGCATATACAAACTTATTTGATTACATTTTGTAAATTACAGTGTTGACACAGTTGAACCAGATTTGGCATCGGTAGCAGGTATTGTTATAGTTTTAATTTATTAAATTACAGTGTTTTATTGAGAACATGCAATAAATAATTGGCTTTATTGTTGCAGGTTCTAATCACACGCGCTAGGATTCTAATATAGTGGTGAGGTTGTGTCTCATACTGTGCTTCAAATCAAGGAATTGAAACTTTTGTACTAGTCAAAATTTGATTTTGCTTGCATGCAAATTTTATGTTTTTTATTTCTCATGCTCATGTTTTATCATTTCGTTTGGTGATAATTGATCTTATGAAACAAATTTGATGTGTTGTTTTGTGAGTTTTGTATGGAATAGTAAATCACTATTTAGGTAATTATATGTCTCTTACAACTTAGAATTGTCTTTCCTGCAGAAACATTGGAGTTCCTTGCCAAATATGCAACTGAATTTCTAGTTCATGGTGTTGATGTTGAAGGGAAGAGGTAATGTTTGGTCCTGTAGACTTTCCTCTATGGCAATGTGTAGTTAATTGTATGTGTGATTTGTTGTTGTTGTTTTGGTCTTTTTTTTTTGTTCCTTTCATGTTACCTCATGGCATAGTGATTTACTAGGCAATCTTAATGTTAGAAGGCAGGTACTTGTTTAAGATTTTCAGTTACTTTGCATGCTAGAGTTCTTAAACATTTTCTGTGTTCTAAAGCCAATATATCACACCAAATGTTTATCTAATAACAAACTAATTTTTTTATCCCAAATTTGCCTTGCCTATCATTCCTCACGGGTTGGTGTTGGGAAAGGATTATGGACCTTCGACTTGGACCCTATTGGAACTTGGGAGTAAATTGTACAAGATGATGATCTTATACAATTGTGATAGGCAAGGCAAATATTTTCTACAGTCAGTCAATTTTTTTTCGTACAATTGTGATAGGCAAGCCAATATATCAACCAAAGCATAAGCAACAACATTCAGTCAATTTTTTTTCACTAATGTGATATTTAAATATTTGAAGCTTTACTACACTTGTGATAATACACCCCATGCATAGCACTTGCATTTTGCTCTGACTATACTATGGCTTCAAACATTCAGAGTTGATGGGCTCTTCATTTCTCTATTTACTTTTTTATTCTTTTCGGACAACTATGATGATGAGGTAAAAAAATTTGGTGATTGGCAGCACAAATTGAAGCAGAAGTGACAGTGCTACTAATGAACTAAGCACTCAACTTGTCAGATCAGGAGGATAGCAAAAGATCAGCCTCTCATAGGAAGGGTGGCTGAACTATTTTCAAGGGTAAAGCCAAGAGCTCCTCAACCCAAGTGCTGCCCTCTGCTGCATTGCTCTAACAATCAAAGATAATGTATTGCATTGCAATAGCAGTATATAGACACCAAACGTTCTCTAATATGTAATTGTACGTTAGTGCTAATTAACTCTTTGTCTTCTCTTATGCTTGTATCATGGAGAAAGAATTGCTAATGGATTTTGGATAAACATCCTAAATGCTTTGCAAAGAATTGTTTATAACTGAAAATACATACCAAATCAATGCACGAGGATCGATTCAATGCAAACATGCACCACCCAATTTGTTTGGACTTTAGAAATGGTTGTTTGGAGATTCTTAGTACGATTTAGTTTCAATACTAGGTAGAAAAGCTAAGGGATAGTGCACGAGGCTTCTGATAATACCAGATCTAATTAATTCCTCCGCAATCTATATACCTAAACGTGGGTTCTGGCATCACATTACAAGTACATGGAAGAAGTACCTCTTAAGCACACATCGATTGCAGATCAGATCCACCGACTTCTAAGATAGCCAGTATATCGATCACTAACATAAAGAACGATCTAGTCTTATCTTGTAAGAGCAAATCATATTCCATAAAAAGCAATCCATTATTAAATACGAAAGCATACTTCGACGATCAACAACTAAGCACAAAGATCTCAAAGTCATGACCAAAATAAAATAAGTAGAACCCGTCGGTTTCATTTAAGTTTCTGTCCAGGACATCAAGAATTACTCTTGTTGCATTTTAATCGTTTGCCCGTTCGTTCATCGATTGACGATTTTTGAGGTATCTTTGCTGCAGAAAATATGGATGGCAGATATTTCGACGGAACAAATGAAGGGTCGTGATGAAGGTTTAATGAAGGTTTCATGAAAACTTAGGACCACAAGGAGTTATAATCGTTTAAAGGACGGGCGGCCGATGAAGAAATACTTGTAGACAAGCATCGACAAGTCCCATGGCATCGACAAGCATTCAATATTGTTTTAAAAAAAATAAGCAAATGAAAATAACAATTAAGCAAATGACAAGCAAATGAAAATATAGAAAACCCAATTACATTAACCCACATGTGCACGAGATTTACATACATGTCTCAACCAACATTTCAGATAACATTATTGTTTCAAGTTGAACTTATAGATAAAACAACCTTGCCTAATCACTATCACTAATTGCTAAAGAATCCAAAAGATTTACTATCTGTTTCATTGTATCCTTAAACTTAGTTTTTTTTTCAGACTTTGAAAGCCTTCTATCAGGATTTAGATTTGATCTTGAAGTTGAACTTGAAGTTGAACTTGAAGTTGTATAGGATGAATTAGAAGCTGGTGTGTCATTCTTTGTATCCAAGTACGCTTGATAAGCTTTTTCTGCCTCCTCTCTACTTTGATAAGATTTATATGTTGCCACTAAAGCCATTAACTTGACGTGATGTTTCCATCCACGAATCATAAATGCCCGGGTTATATCCGACAAATACAACATAAGTTTTTCCCTACATTAAAAACAACATTCATAATTTTGTATAACCATAATATGAGAACTTAAAATGAACAACATACCATTTTTTATAAGAGGAAACGCTACCTTGCAAATTTCCTGAAAAAAAAAACAAACGCTACTTATAACCTAAAATAACAATAAAAATTAATAGCAATAAAACAAGCGTTGTCTCCCAATGAGGCAGTTCTGGTCATCCTTCATCAGGTTTAACTACAACAAACAAATAATATGTAAATCACAAAACCAACAGCTTTTCAATCCTCCCATCAACCCATAGAATTAGAACAACAATAAACATTAAAAACAAAGAACAGGGAACCCAAAGAACTAGAACAATAACCCATCAAACCAACTCATGGCAGCCTAAAGAAAAATTCAAAGACTTCCTCCACAACCAATTCCAATCCTACTGATGGATGATGCCACAAAACCTAAATCAAAACAAATCAAACTCTAAAACTTAGAATCCAAACCGAAGAAACATTCCAATTCCCATACAAGAATCCCATAGGATAAAACGGCAAGATCCATAGGATAAAACGGCAAGATGAACTCGACAAAATGAACTCCCCAACTTTGATGTTCACAGCCAAGAAGTACCAAATCACAAACTGAAACTAGATGAAAACCACCAATCAAAACTCATACTACAACAAAATCTCCACAGCTACGTACGCCCTTCACAGAGCCAAAGGAAAAAGAAAATCTGCACATAACCTCCAAATTCAAAACCCATCCACAACAGAACAAAATTATCCAAATTAGAAACATATGCACCAAATTAAAGAGGGCTGCGGCTCGCGATGTGTCGAGGGAAGGAGAGATCAGACCGCGCTGTGGGAGAAAAAGGTATTCTTATTGCTCCTTTTCATAACATAGCAAAGCATTTTGTTCAAAGAACTTTATCTTTGGATTTACTTCTTTCACCTGATTTGCGTGGAAGAAAAAAAAAAGGTATTCCTATTGCTCCGTTTCATGAAGCAAGGGAATTCTTCCTATTGCTCTATTTTTTGGCTAGGGAATTCTTCCCTCAATCAGGAGGGAAATTTAGGATTAAGGTTAGGGGCGTACCTGCTTCGGCGAGGGGGGAGGCGGGCGGCGAGTCGGCGCGAGAGAGAGCTGCAGACCTGAGTGAGAGGAACCCGAGTGTCGCGAGAGAGAGCTGCGGCTGTTCTTCCCCTTCGGCGAGAGAGAAGGGACGGGATCTGCTTCGGCGAGTGTCGCGAGAGAGGGAGGGTGCGCTGTGGTCGGGAGAGAGGGAGGGCAGCGCTGCGGTCGGGCCGCGAGAAGGGACGGGATCTGCTTCGGGTCGGGTCGCGAGAGAGGGAGGGTGCGCTGTGGTCGCGAGAGAGGGAGGGCGGCGCTGCGGTCGGGTCGCGAGAGAGGGAGTAGGGTTGAGAAAGAGTGAGGCGTCGCGAGGGCTTACGCGAGAGAGGGAGGGTCTATTTGACACGCACGCCACGGACGCACGCCACGGACGCAGCCACGCACGCAACGTCCGCAGCCGTCCGCAAACAGAATCCGCACCTGATTAGGACTGTATATATATATATATATATATATATATATATATATATATATATATATATATATAAAATAATTTAGAATTTAGTATGGGGGAGGTATGACAATAACTCATATTATCCATACTTGTCCTTTATGAAGGAAAGCATGGCTAGGAGACAGAGTAACAGACTTAATGAGACTACCACCTCGCCTGGTCTGATGCAATTAGTGACCCTGTTAGTAATGTGAGAGAAGTGTCCTAAGGCAATCGCCTTATGATTGTAATCATTTACTTTAATAAATGATAATTCACTATTTGAGTATACATGTTTGTGTATTTGATTGGGATCTTAAACTCATCTACTGAATGTCCGCAATACAATTCACAGCATAAGAGAATTTGTGATGGGATCACAACTAGTGATTATCTCTAAATGTGCAATTGTGAAGTGTTGAAAATATCCCTAGTCGATGAATTGATAAAAACGGACACTATCAATTCTGTTGAGACTAGCATGGGTTATTCTCTAATCAGCTGATTCTCACTGGCTGGTGACATTGGGATGTCCAGAGATAAACATGGATGCTAGTTAAGGGAACTAGTTCATTGGAGTGACTAGCTGTAAGACTTTATATGGGAATCTACATGTAGATATGTCAATGAAGTTCTTACTGCAGCTTAAGTGCGATGTTCCTTTGACTTGCTGTGTTCAAGTCATCTTGGTCATGGAGACTTATACTTTAACATCTTAAGCAAGCATCTCCAAGGAGGTGTGGACCCAGGATGATTGGGTATAAGCCGAAGTGCCCGAAGATGTTTGAACAACCTACAAAGGATTCACCACTCCTTGCGAGGAGATGTATACCCAGGCTTATCGTCGGATTGTTACTCAAAAACTTCTGGCCAGAGTATATCATGTCTAGAGTGCGAGTCTCTTAAATACATGAGAGTAATTAGAAATCCAAAGGACGAGAAAGACACTACTTGGGCTAGGTGTGACGTAGTCAGTCTAGTGGGGACTGACACAAACAGACCATGTCCTGAACCAAGTGGGTATAAGGTGGTGAAGGGAATGGGGCACGATTCATTAGAGCTGCTGAAGGGTTTCAGAATTACTTCTGAGGTCAAACCGTTGATCTTTCGATTAATTGGGGGTCATGATGTACTACTAGGTGCCACTCATGATCGTTCTATAATTAGTTGATTATAGACGGCCAACATAAATCGAATGCCTATTTAGTCACACGCACTACGAGTAATCCGAGGGATTTAAAACGAGTTGAAAATTGAATTTTCCGATCAAGAGAAATAAGTCGAATCTGAGTTAATCAGAGGCGCAACGAAAACTTAAAATGGCTAAGTCTTTTGAAGGCTTAATGGGCGAATTAAATGAGTTTAATTCGCGATGGAATCGGCTTGTTTTGGCCGGCCAAAGAGGGTGTCCACCCTCTTGGTTTGGCCGGTCATTAAAAAAGGGAATAAACCAATTTAATTGGTTTAATTAATAAAATAAATCTAGCGCGATTTGTTTTATAAATTATGGATAAATAAATTTGTATGAAGAAATTTATATAAATAAATTTATTTCTTTTTGGGAAATTAAAATAATCCGTGGAGTGGTTTATTTTAATTTTATAAAATCAATTATGAATTGATTTTTCCATTAAAAGAAAATTTATAAGTTTCTTATAAAATTTATTCCATAATTAAAGAAGAGAATTATTTGTTTTATTATAAAGTTAGTTATAATAAAACTAGGCATAACGGAATTATTCATAAGAAAATTTATAAGATAAATTTCTTATGAAAATTAATTTCGTTAATTCCGTTAAAGAGGAGACTTAGCAAGGGAGAGGTTACTATATAAAGGAACCAAAGGCTAGCCTTGAATAACAATTGATATAGAGCTATCAAGAGCTTCCTCTCTCTCTCTCTCTTATTCTCTTCTTCCCTTCTCCCAAGCTAGGGCCGGCGCCCATCATCCAAGCTAGGGCCGGCGCCCCTTGTCCAAGCTAGGGCCGGCACAACCTCAACCTCCCTTGAGGTTGCCGTGAGTCACCATCACCAAGGAGAAGCCAACCAAGAAGAAGAAGAAGCGGATCACAACTCCTTTCTTCTCGGAATTTAGATTCCGTTACTTTGGTGGTTAGTTTCCTATCTTTTCTCTTGTTCTTCTAGTTGTGCCTTTAGAGGATCTAGTAGTTCTCGTTGGCACAAAACTCGTGACTTTGCGAAGTCATCCCGAAGAGAACTCGGCGTGGACGCGAATAGAGGCGAAGCTTCCAAGGGACGCTACGGTTGGATCTCGTCCCTTACTTCGAGTTACGCGAGGTACTTAGTAAATTAGTTTACTTTTCCGCAAAGTTTTAATTTATGATTATGTCCACATACCATAAGGTTGCATGCTAGATACGTGGTTAAAATAATTTAGGAAATTATTTTATGCTAATTCTTCCGCTGCACGTAAAAAATTTAAAATTTTACGAACCCGTATCCTTGTCGACATGCACCCGGTCCCAACAGACCCAACTTCAGCGACAAGTCACCGAGCAGCAGCAAACCATTAATACCCTGATGAACCAACAAGAAAATTCTACTACTCCTTCGGCGAACCAGACTGCTATACCTGTCGCACCTACGGTTATGCAAACTCCTCCGTCGGGCTCGACCACTGTAGCACGACAAGAGGCTTATCTGATCCAGTGGTTGAGGCTGAAGCCGGAAAGTTTCTCGGGGGTCGGTGAACCGTGGGACGCTCAAGAGTGGTTCAAGACCGTAGAGAGTACAATGGAGTTGCTGGACTGGCCTGAACAAGAGAAGATCAAATGTGCATCGTTCTGCCTTTCTGGGGATGCCAGAATGTGGTGGGAAAGGGTCAAGGCCAAGAGACAGGTGAACCAGATGACGTGGTCAGATTTCGAGTCAGAATTCTTCGAAGAATTCTTCAACATGCAGGTCACCAATAAACACTACGACGAGTTCATGGAATTCCGACAGGGCAACCTTTCAGTCAATGAAGCCATGAAGAAATTTAATCGACTGGCTCGCTTATGCCCTGAGCTGGTTCGCACTGAGAAGGAGAGGGTTCGCCTTATGTTAAAGATGTTGCGGCCCGAAATAGCTCTGAACGTGGCCGGCGGAGTTAACAGACCGCAGACTGCAGAGGAGCTGTTTATTAGTGCCCTACTCACCGATCATTACCTGAACAACATCAATCAACAAAGGAAGGCAGTAAATGAAAGTAAGAATCAAGTTCACTCCGGGATTCTCGATTCGTTATCTTTCATTTTCCTTAAATGTTCCTTCCTTTTTATTAATACTCAGGGGGTCAGAAACCTCAGAGTACCAATGCGAATTGGAAAGGAAACCAGACTGGTAAACGGCAGCCATGGAACAACCCCCAAGGGGGCCCAGCAAATAAGCAGTCCCGGTTTCCCCTGTGTGCTACATGCGGGAAAATGCACCCTGGGGAATGCCGCAAGGGTACGAACCGGTGCTTCATCTGCGGAGTAGGAGGGTACATGGCCTCGTACTGTCCTACTAAGAACCCGGCACCTTCCCAACAGCTTGTGCAGTACCAGGGTGCACCCGCGAAGCTACATTATATACAAGCGGAGCCGGAGAGTATCCTGATGAACCAGGAAGGATTGGAGGCCCCATCAACTATGGCGGATGCCAGGGTTTTCTCTATTACTAAGGAAGATGCTGCGAATGCTTCAACGATCGTCACAGGTCAGATACTTATTTACAATCAGTATGCTACCGCATTATTTGATACTGGGGCAACGCACTCGTTCATCTCTGCATGCTACACTAAGAAGATAGATATGTCTCCACAAGTTTTAGATTGCAAGTTCTTAACAACCCTGCCTTCGGGAGAAATAATGACATTCACTCACGTGTTGCGTGCGGTGCCAGTCGGAATTGCGGAAAGAGAACTCTATTGCGATCTGATAGTACTCGACATGCAGGACTATGATGTTATATTGGGAATAGATTTTCTGTGTAAATACGGTGCTTCTGTTGAGTGCTGTAAACGAAGGGTGGTTTTTCAACCCGAAGCAGATTCCACGTTTGAATTTATCGGAGAGCCAAGGAAAAGGACCCGGAAATTCTTATCGACTCTCAAGGCAAGAAAGATGTTAGATAAGGGATATACTGGTTTTCTAGCACATGTGGTCGACGTAGGTCAAACAAGGGATCAGAAGTTGGAAAATGTCAGAGTAGTATGCGAGTATCCAGAGGTATTCCCAGATGAATTACCGGGATTAGCTCCTGATAGAGAAGTGGAATTTGAGATTGAATTGGTCCCTGGTACTAACCCGATCTCCAAGGCACCCTACCAGATGGCGCCGGTTGAGTTAAAAGAACTTCAAGAACAGCTGCAGGAGTTGCTCGATAAGGGACTTATTCGCCCTAGTCATTCCCCATGGGGAGCTCCGGTACTGTTTGTGAAGAAGAAGGACGGATCTATGCGAATGTGCATAGATTATCGAGCACTGAACAATGTAACGATCAAGAACATGTATCCCCTTCCGAGAATAGATGACCTATTTGATCAATTAAAAGGAGCTACTGTGTTCTGGTTATCATCAAGTCAAAGTAAAACAGGATGATATTTCGAAGACAACTTTTCGAACCAGGTACGGACATTTCGAGTTTGTTGTTATGCCTTTCGGCGTGACCAATGCTCCTGCGATGTTTATGTACCTTATGAATCGAGTGTTCTTGTCTTTTCTTGATAAATTTATAATCGTCTTCATCGACGATATCCTTATTTATTCAAGAAACCAAGAAGAGCACGCCAAACATCTGAGGATAGTACTACAGACTCTCCGGGAAAAATAACTGTACGCCAAGTTCTCCAAATGTGAGTTCTGGCTTGACCAAGTAGGGTTTTTGGGCCATATTATTTTCAAAGATGGGGTTATGGTAGACCCGACAAAGATTGAAGCTGTGAAAAACTGGAGTCGGCCGAGGAACGCCAGCGAAATCAGAAGTTTCCTTGGGCTGGCGGGTTATTATCGGAAATTTGTGGAGGACTTCGCAAGGATTGCAGCCCCTTTAACAGCTCTCACCCGGCAGGATAAGAAATATGAATGGACGAAAAGCTGCGAAAGAAGTTTCTTGGAGCTGAAAAGGAGACTTACAAGTGCTCTAATTCTTACCCTTCCGGAAGGTAACCAGAGCTTCGACATGTATAGCGACGCCTCCCGACTGGGGCTTGGAGCTGTGCTTATGCAGAATGGCAGAATCATTGCCTACGCCTCTAGGAAACTTAAAGAACATGAACAGAATTACCCCACCCACGATCTGGAATTAGCCGCTGTGGTCTTCGCTCTTAAGATATGGAGACACTATCTGTATGGAGCACAGTGTAGGATTTATACAGACCACCAGAGTCTGCGGTATTTTTTCACTCAGAAAGATCTAAATATGAGACAACGCCGATGGCTGGAGTTGGTAAAGGACTATGATTGTGAGATCTTATATCATCCAGGAAAGGCAAACAAAGTGGCCGATACACTCAGCCGGAAGTCAAGTGCCACCTTGATGTCTATATCTAGATTACCCCGACCACTCGAAAAGGAAATTATGAGGTCTGGGGTCGAGATCATCTCCGGATGGCTTTCTACCATGACACTATCACCGACGCTGTTCGAGGACATATTGGACAAACAGGATGGTGATCCTAGCCTTCAGAGAATCAAACAGGAGATCCTAGAAGGAAAGGGCGACGGTTTTCGTATCGCCAATGGGGGAGTACTCTATCTTAGGGATCGTCTATGTATTCCTAATGATCCGGAGCTACGGAGAGTGATATTAGTCGAAGCTCACGAAACCCCTTATTTGATGCATCCAGGATCCACCAAGATGTATCAAGATCTAAAAAAGAAGTTCTGGTGGTCCGGTATGAAGAGAGATGTGACTCAGCATGTTGGCACTTGCCTGACCTGCCAACGAGTGAAGGCAGAACACCAGCGACCCGGAGGAGTTCTGCAGCCACTTCCGATTCCGAAATGGAAATGGGAAGATATCTCTATGGATTTTATCTCGGGACTTCCCAAGACTACAAATGGATATGATGCGGTATGGGTAATTGTGGACAGGTTGACAAAGTCTGCTCACTTCTTAGTTATCAAGATGACGTATTCGATTGAGCAACTGACTCAATTATATGCTAAGGAGATAATCAGACTTCATGGAGTTCCCAAGACCATCATCTCAGATAGGGATGGTCGCTTCACTTCACATTTCTGGGAGTGTGTCCAGAAGTCCCTCGGCACCAAATTACGATTCAGTACAGCTTTTCATCCTCAGACTGACGGGCAAACCGAACGGGTGAATCAAGTGCTGGAAGACATGTTACGGGCTTGTGCTCTGGATTTCAAAGGGAGTTGGTGCCGATATCTATGTTTAGCGGAATTCGCCTACAATAATAGCTACCAAGCTACTATCGGCATGACACCTTATGAAGCTTTGTACGGGAGGAGATGTAGGTCTCCAATCTGTTGGTACGAAGGTGGTGAAAAGAAGGCGATCGGGCTTACGACGGATCTCATCGACGACACCACCCAAGCTATACAGACCATTCGACGACGGATAGAAGCTGCACAGAGTCGGCAGAAGAGTTATGCGGATGTCCAGCGTAGGCCACTGGAATTCAATATTGGGGATCTGGTATTCCTTAAAGTGGCTCCAATGAAAGGGATAACGAGATTCGGGAAGAAAGGGAAACTGAGTCCGCGATATGTGGGACCGTACCTGGTACTGAAAAGAGTTGGCAAGGTGGCATATGAACTGGAGCTGCCTCAGGAAATGTCAGCTATTCATAATGTGTTCCATGTGTCGATGCTTAAGAAGTGTATTCCAAACATGGGCCAAGTGATCGAGCCACAGGCGGTACCAGTTCAGGAGGACCTAAGTTATGAAAGCCGACCTATCCAGATCTTGGATCGGGAAGTCAAGAAGCTAAGGAACAAGGAGGTACCCTTAGTCAAGGTTCTATGGCAAAGTCAACGTTTCGAGGAAGCTACCTGGGAACGCGAGGACGAGATGAGACGCAAGTACCCGGAGCTATTCTAAGTTCGAGGACGAACTTTCAAGAGGTATGGGGGATTGTAACGACCCGGAAAATTTTCTTAATATTTTCTTTAAAATATTAAGCATGTCTAGATAATTTTCCGAAGGATCTAGAAATATCAGTACGAACCTTTGCCTAGAAATCTATAATTTTCTCATTTAAATTGAGAAATTAAGTACTAAGGGGTCTTACATGGGCTTTCTAGTACCATGATTATTTGTGAATTTTAGGTAGAATTTAATATAAAAATAAATGGATTTTAATGAGAAAGATTAACATAATTATGGGGGAATTTTTAAGGAAATTTCGAAATAATAGGAAATAAAATAAAAATAAAATAGGAAATTAGTGCATGCACCAAGAATTGAACCTTCGACCTCTAGTACAACCATGCATGCTCTAACCAATTCACCTAGCAAGGGAGTGCTATAAGGGAATGAAGTGGATTTTAGTTAAGGCTTGGGAAAAATGAAGAGTCATCAAGGGAAGAGACACCATGACTCTTCACTTGCCCCTTTTAATGTGGTATAAAGATAGTAAGGGAGTTACAATTTCCCTTCTCCTCTTCATTTCTTCTTCCTCCTTGCTCTAGCCGAAACCTCAAGGTGCTCTCCCCCTTAGGAAAAGTTCCACCAAGGGCTCTATTTTGGAAGATCTAGGTTCTCTTCCAAGGTTACAAGGACAAGGAGGGTTCAAGTGTCAAAGGGGTTTCCAATTTCCTTCTCTTTTAAGGTCTAAAAACCAAAGATAACCCAAGGTAAGACTCCCTCACCTGTGGTATGATTGTTCCTTGATGCTTAACAAGATTTAGAATTTTGTTTAAGATTTAAGTTGAGGAAACCATGAAGAGGAACCCTAGGGTTTCAGCCAAGGATGTTTTGTGGGGTTAGGGATGATGTAAATTCTCTTTTGTGCTCTTAAAAGTTTTATGATGGTATGTAGGACATAACTTATGATTTAGGGAAATTTTTGGCACCCTAAAACCCTTTAGGGTTTCGGCCACATCAAGGTAAAAAGGGCTAGGGTAAACTCCAATCATTCCAAGCATGATTAATATGTTTCCTATGGTATATTATGAGTAATAATGATAATTATATGAATTTTCTATGGGCCTATTACTTCCTTAGGGTTTCGGCCAAAACATGAATGAGGTCTAGGACTTAGGGTTAAAACCAATCAAGGGTCCCAATGGGTTCCTATGACATAATATGTAAGGGATTGGATGTTGACCATGACTATGAAAATTTTTCTAAGGACCCATGGCCCCTTAGGGTTTCGGCCAAGACCCAAACTTAGGGTTTGGTTTGGGTTAAGATCTCAAGAATGCATGTTTATAAGTCACCATGATAATAGTAGGTAGTTAAGTATGAGGTAAGGATCTTTATGTACAAAAATCTTTGTTTATGTGTTATATCACATGATTATGTATGTTAGATTTTATGTTATGCTTCACCCATGAATATTTAGATCATATACCATGACTATATATAATTGAGGTAGGAATATGTTATGATGCATGTATGTTGATAAATGATTATAATAGATTTATGGTTTATGAAGGTATATGCATGTTTTAGAATGAATGTCATGAACCCTAGTAGTATACGTCCTATTTATATGTGGCTTATCATCCATGCTTTATGATGAATACTAGGATTATGTATGCTAGATGAAATGTATCATGTCTGAAGTGCATGTTTATTATGTATCAAGATCATGCAAGCTTTACGAACCAAGGTAATGTTTATGACTAGAAACATGATTATGTATGTATGTCCTATTTTATGAATAAAGAATGATAAGTATGAATGAAGATGATGGTTATGCCTTAAGTATGAATGATAAGTATGAATGATGAAGGCATAACGATGATATGAAATAAGTATGAATAATAAGTATGAATGACAAGTATGAATGATGAAGCATGCATAGTTATTTTATTTTATGAATGAGGCTTGTACCGGACCGAAGTAAGGGTCCAAGGGATGGACACCTTAAGAACGCCCCGGTTCTGGACTACCGAAGCTGTCCACGGTTCTGGCACTACCGAAGCTGTGCAACAGGGATGAGCACCTTAAGAACGCCCCGGTTCTAGGACTACCGACTATGCTGTCCTTACCCTAGTAGGTCGAGGCTAGCTACCTTGTATTTACTTAGGGATGCGCGCTTATGATTTATGTATGTGGTACAAGCCGGGGACCCCAATGATGTTATGTTTATGCTAAGCATTTAAAAGTATGATTTTGAAACTAAGCATCCTTATATAGTAAATGCATTTGATTCATGCATACATCCATGTTATGCATCGCGCCAGGGTAAGTATGTTTTATGCTTATGCTTATGCTTATGCTTATGCTTATATCTTATGCCATGTATAAGTATGTCTTATGTTCATGTATGCTAAGAATTATGCCATGCATAAGTATGTCTCATGTCCATGTATGTTAAGATTTATGCCAAGATAAGTATGTTGTAGATCTATGGTTATGTCAGGAATCATGCTATGTAGTTGTTCATATGCTTATGACTTATGCCATGACTATGCTTATGTTTATGTTCAGAGTTATGTTATGTCAGATACTTGATATGTTTATGTTTAAGTAACGTATGGTTTTAGTGAGTAGGAAAGGGTCTTACTAAGCCTGTGTGCTTATAGTCTTATCTTCCTCGTACCGCAGATCAAGCAAGAGGTTACTAAGGGAAGCAGCAGGAGAAGCAAAAACATGTGTGTGTATGGTGGTGACTTGGCAAACGATTTCTCTTATTTACACATATCGCATGTCTTGGGGTTTTGGAAATGCCTCCTTAGATTTTATGTTATGATTACAATGGTTATGCCTAGTGAATGACTTAAGACTCATGATGCTATGTTTACGGATAAGTTACTTGTTACTTATGATGATGATGAATAAGTTATGGAACGGATAGGTTATGATGCTATGCATGTAAGTTTATGAATGACAAGTTTAGGCATGTATAGGTGTTTCATGTATTAGTTGCATGGTTAAAAGCATGTTTAGAAGAAAAAAAATGATTCCGCTGCATTAAGATGTTTTTATGCACATGTATGTTTAGCGTAACGACGCCTTTCTCGCCACACCACAAGGTGTGGGAAAAAGGCGGGCGTTACATTATCGTTAGTCACAGTGAACATAAGAGCCCTAGTAACTTTTAGGAGATGTCTATTTTTCTATTCATATATACCCTTTTAGGCGATAATATTAAGATAACTAGTTTGATGTATAATTCCATTAAATGTCTAAATAAGTATGAATGGTATTGTTTTTATATTTTGTAGTATTATTAGTTTGTTTTTGTTTCACTTTTGCACCGAACTATGTATTAATCATTCTATAAAAGGAGACTAAAAAACATGAGAGCAGTAATCAATAAAAGCTACTTTTTTTCTATTGGAACCATAGATAGATTACATGATCTTTGGAGCCCTTATATTGTAGATCCTTTTGTAATTTTACGATCAGTGTCTTTAAAATTTCCATTTTCCCGAAAAAGAAGATTTAAGTCTACAAACAGAGAGCCCTGCTTAAGTAGTACAAGGAGCAAGAAGATAGATGCATTAAGAGCGCACCAAATAGCAGCATTAGGCTGGTGTTGTTCCTGGAATAATACACTCGCATTGACCTAAAATTATGTCAATGACAAATATCAAGTGTAAGTAGAGACATACTAATTAAGGGCAATCTACAAAACCATAACATATGTACATCCTTAGGAAGACAGGCAGTTTAAAATACTAGCTGTTCTGAAACACATGATTCTCTATGGCTTTTATAGTTCAATATATGTTAAGTAATTTCTTGTTTGAGTAAGTAGTTGATGTGTGATTTTCCCAGACTCCTCTGCCATTCTGACCTCCCTCCCATGCCAATCGAGCTCCTCACGATTTGAACCATGCAGCCTTCCTTCTTCCAGAAATAAGGTATTGCTTTAATTCTAGGCATGGGCCAAGAGAACAATATATAAAGAAAAGAATAAATCCATATTTTCTGATCTCTGCTCCTTCAATCACAAGCTATCCGGACGCCGAAGCCATACTCCTTGCTATCCGGCATGCTTTTCTCTTGCTTAGGTCGCTCTCACATGCATATATACACATCCATGAGTAGATTTTATGCCCCACAAACTATAAATTATAGTTCATCTATTTGCCAAAGTTTATATTTACTTGGAGTTTGCTTGGTTGCTAGAATAAGGGACAGTAACTTCTAATTGATCCTTTTAATTGGATATCTGAGTAGCAAAAGTTGCTCTAGATTATGCAAAGTAGACCCATCAACATAATCTTCTGAAAAGTAATGCTGCATCAGATCTTGCTGTAAGTGTTTTACAAAAGAACTCTTCTGGTTGCTTGTTTTGTTTCAGATCAATTTTAGATAACAACATTGCATCTCTGTCGTACTATAATATAGTTGTATCATAATTATCTTCTAGAATCTTTTGTTCTACTATTTTTAGTTGTGAATGCTCATTTTATATTTCTATTTGTAAATTTTATCTAGGCCTGTGAATTGACAATGTTAACTACATTTAATAAAAATTGATCCTAGCTCTCTGGGTATCATGCAACATAAATTCCTTATTATCGGTTCCATTTACAATAGTTTCTGTGCATTAACAAAAGTGCCACAAAATATCCATTAACAAATCAAATCTCAAATCCTAAAAATCCTTTCTTTTTGAAATATGGGTAGTACATTGATTACTGGTAAAGTAGACCTACTGCACATATACTTTACCCTTTGTGATAGTTTCTGTGGCTCTCTCACCTACAAATATGTGAAACTTTTTTTTTATTAAATGTAGTTAACATTTAATAAAGTAATACATTGAAATTACTAGTAGACGTAGTGTGCATATAATTTACCCTTTGATTAATGCTTTTCTGGTAAACCACTTTCTCTTTCCCTTTGAAGGAATGAATAATGGAACAATGGGAGAAAAATTATTATATTAGCGCACTAGCAGGGATAAACAATGGCAGCTCCTTGGTGGTTATGTCCAAAGGTATTCTTCTTCAAACATGCATCAGTTCATTTTCAATTTCAAAATGTTCCATTGGCTTCATCTATTTGATGATTTATTACAGGCACTCTATATGCGTAGCAATCATACAAAGTGAGTGAGTCATTTCCTTTCAAGTGGATAAATAAAAAGTGGAGGGAAGGTTTTTATGTTACTGCAATGGCAACTACTGGCAATAGGTGGGCTGTCGTTATGTCTCGCAATGCTGGTTTCTCTGATTAGGTCAGTTTCATTTCTCACATTTTGTTACTAAAAGGATGGGAAGTAAAAGGAGAAAAGGAGAAGAACAAAAATAAGAGTTGTTCTATGTCTAGTGTTTTGTGG
Organism: Boesenbergia rotunda; assembly: GCA_024364735.1. NCBI lineage: Eukaryota > Viridiplantae > Streptophyta > Magnoliopsida > Zingiberales > Zingiberaceae > Boesenbergia > Boesenbergia rotunda. The sequence goes on along the minus strand of JAGFNQ010003970.1, from coordinate 17,554 downwards.
TTGAGGCCTTTAAGGTTTTTTATTCCATGTTGCATGATTTTTGATGCAAAAGTCAAATCACCGAAATCATTTTAATTTTCAGGTTATTGAACTTGACTTCCTTTACCCTAGCGAAGGTATTCATCGAAGATGGGATAGTGGTTACCGCAGCAATTGCCACAACAGGTGACCAGGCTGCCTTGGTGCTTATTATACCTAGAAGGAAACTACCAGATGAGACACAAGAGACTCTTAGAACATCTACTTTTCCAAGTCAACATGTGAAGGTGAGAGCAGTTACTTTTGTGTGACAATTCATATCCAAGGGAAGGAATCAGCTTATGGTGTAAAGTTAAGGGGCGCGACTATCTTCATTTGGTTGACTGCACTTGGATGAAACTAGCTGCTGGGGATATTTTGATGATGTTTATCTTAGTTTCTGATTCTTGATGTATATGATATTTTGATGATGTTATATCAATTTGGACTAATACTGGAGATATCTTGCTGAATGATATTTGCGGAGTATGATGTATAATATTTGATGATATTTTGATGTATATATGATAGTTTGAAGTGTGTTTGCTCAATATTGTTTAATTATTTAAATAATTTAATTTTTAAATGGTATTTGTTGTAAATTGTTGGCTGTCTCAACCAAAAGACAAAGATTTTTATTTGTTGTCAAACTATTGTTTAAATCACACACAAATAACAGTTTAATACTATTATTAACCTGTTGTCGATCACATTAAAAGACAACGGTGAAAACCAATTGCTACACTGTTGTTATTGACTATAAACAACAACGGTTTGTAACTGTTGATGTAGACCACCCCTTTTAACAACATGACCTTTAACAACAGTGATTTTCGCCTATAACAACGGTGAACGCCCGTGGTTAATAAGCATTTTTCTACTAGTGTACAATAGTTTTTTACAACGATTTAAAAACTGTTGTATTACAATTATAAAGATTATTGGTGCAAAAATCATCAGACCTGAACAATCAACATCTAGTGTTTTGTTGTTTGATAATATACCAAGGTCTGGTGAAAATGATCAAGGGTTAAACTAAACAGGACCTAATGTTTGGTAGGGTAAACCCAGGTTTGATTAGTTTGACCAAAGGGTCAGCCAAACAGGACCTGATGTTTGGCAAAGTTATTAGAACCCAGGGTTGGTCAGTTGACCAAGGGATTAAGCCAAACATGACTTGATGTTTGGCAGAAAGAAGTTAAGTTAGGATTAAGATGACTAGCAAAGAAGTCCTTATTGAGACATGAAATCCTGGTGAGTGAAGCTGGGTCCTAGTGAGTGAAGCTAGGTGGACGAAGTCCTGGTGAGTGAAGCTGGGCAAGAAGTCTTGACCTGCAGAGTTGAAAACGAAGTCTTGGTTCAAGGAATTGTTAGATGTATACTAAAAGACTTGTCCTTTTATATGATCATTTACATTTTGAAAGAGAATCACAACAACACAGTTGCATGTTTAAATTAGTATATGTATAACAGTCTCATACTCTGCATTGTAGATAACATGGTGTGTGGTGACATATAGAAGATCATGTTATCAGTCCCTTGCATAGTATAAGTAGAGACTCACAACCGAGATGGAGTTAAACAAACCATCGGGATAGTTGTAATGTAATTAGGTGTGGTTTATCTTGACCATAGAATTACACTAGTGTGCTTTGTGTGCATTGAGCAGGACCAAAATAGAGGTCATCCAATTTATACTAACTTTATAATTGGATTGGACCTCGGATTATTATGGAATACAATTTCTAAATCCCGATATAATAACGGGCACATGTAGTTAGTATTTTATTTATTTGATTTACCAATCGACGAGATTTATTCTGTTAAATCAATAGGCCTGGTAAGTTGGAAAATAATATTAATTACATGGTGTGCCATTAATTATTGATGAAATCCGTGTCCTGGTGAGTCGGGATGATGATGCCCCCTTGATGAGCTCATAAGGTTCATCATGTTAAACCCTGCAGGTGGATTTGATCGAACATGATGATAAGGTTGAGTGGTACTAGTCAAGGAGTTAGAAGTTGATTAATTAAAATTGTCAGTAATTTAAATTAATCGACGGGTATACGATATCTTAAACACAGGGGGATGGATGTACTCATAATAGGTGGAGCCCATATGAAAATATGGGGGTTGGTGAGGAAGTTCAATGGAGATTCTTTAGTGGAATGGATCTTCATTAATGGATCGGATTTAGATCCATTAGTGGGCCAAGACCCAACTCCTCCTCTTGGTCTCTACCTTAGCCCTATATATACCCCATGGAATCAAGAAACCAAGGCTAATCCAATTGATCATCCAACTCAAGCCTTCTCTCCTCTCCTTCTCTCCCTTCTCTCTCCTAGGTCACGACAAGAAGAGATACCTCTTCTTCTTCCTTTCTTCTTTTCCTCTCATCCACTTGGTGTCTAGCCTCTACTAGACAAAGGGGGAGATCTCCTCTCCCTTTTGTAGTGTGCGGCGAGGAAGGAGAAGGGGCCGACGGCGGGTAGGAGGCGACACAAGGGGTGGCCAGCGGCGCCACAAGCACAAGAGAAGGAAGGGAATTTTCGGTTGGTTGAGTTGGGAAGGAAGTGTTTTCTCTCTTTCATCTTCTTCATCATCTTCCTCCTTGGAGCTTCCTTGTGGCCGACGAGCTTGGTGAGCTCTTGGTGGCCAGTGGGGCAAGGAAGAAGGAGGAGAAGTGGGCCGGCGGCTAAACCCTAGGATTAGGGTTTTTGTTTGGCTAGAGAAGAAGCGATTATTTGGAGGCCCTTGGTGATTTCGAATCTTGGTAGCTCATCGCCCACACGACGTCCAAGAGGGAAGGGACATAAGGTAAAAAGACTACGAGGTAAAGAGAGGTATATTTCTCTCTTGGCTTCCTCTTTTGTCTCATCATTTTATGTGATTGATTAATTATTATTATGTTAATTATTTGTTAATTAATTATAATAATTAATCGTATTATGGACCCCGATAATAAACACAAAAATCGGCGATCCACTCATCATCTTTTCCTCGGTCGATCAGTTAGGCGAATTACAAGGCTTGATCTTTGAGATTGGCTAAGTTGTAATTCGAATCGATCGATACGATGATGAGATGGTCGTTTGAGATGCGAGTCTCCATTCGGATTAATTTTTTAATTCGTAGACATGGAGAGGTCTCTCAAGGATGACCAAGTATTCACTTAGGAAACCCGCTAAGCCATACCCATCAAGAATTGGGCACGAAGACTTGGTCCGGGCGATTGAGCACGAAGACTTGGTCGGGGATCGGCAATGAAGACTTTGCCGAGCGGGGATCGCGGACATAAGTAGAGACGGGTCGAGGATCGGATGTCTCGAGATTCGAGTCGAGGAATAGTAGGCGTCGGTTCGACCTAGGATTTTAGGAGAAATCCAAAAGGAAGAACTAGATAGCTCTGGCTATCAGTCAACTAAGGCATAAGATTGTTTGTTTGTTTGTTCTGTGTTTTGTTGTCTTGCAGGTACCTGGAGTTGGAGGCAAGATAGGAGACCAAATGCAAAACAAACGAAGCATGGGAAAAAGCTTCCTAGGTGCCTGAGTAGGGACTCAGGCGCCTGGAATCCAGGCACTTGAAAGCAATTCAGGCGCCTGGGATGGGAAGTTTATCCTTGAGCGAGTTCGCCGTTTGGATCAGCTTCGACTAGTTATTAGGCACCTCAATGGGCTCTAGAGTGCCCTAATACCGGGTATAAATAGGGGTGCCAACCCCTCAGTTAAAGAATCAAGTTTCATATCTAGTTACTTATTTCGTGCGAACAAAAAGTGCTCAGATGAAGCTCTGCGACCAAGGAGGCTCCAAGAGGAAGCGCGCGACGCTTCCAGATTGGTCGAGATCGTCGACTTATTTGGTTTGATTTCATTTACAAGTTGTATTTGTTAGTAATATGAAAGAAGTGTCCTAAGGCAATCGCCTTATGATTGTAATAATTTATTTTGATAAATGAATATTCACTATTTGAGTATACATGTCTGTGTATTTGATTGAGATCTTAAACTCATTTACTGAATGTCCGCAATACAATTCACAGCATGAGAGAATTTATGATGAATTCACAACTAGTGATTATCCCTACATGTGCAATTGTGAAGTATTGAAATTGTCCCTAGTCGATGAATTGATAGATACGGACACTATCAATTCCGTTGAGACTAGCATGGGTTATTCTCTAATCAGCCAATTCTCACTGGCTGGAGACATTGGGATGTCCGGAGATAAACATGAATGCTAGTTAAGGGAACTAGTTCATTGGAGTGACTGACTATAAAACTTCATATGGTAGTCTACATATAGACATGTCAGTGAAGTTCTTACTGCAGCTTAAGTGCGATGTTCCTTAGACTTACGGTGTTCAAGTCATCTTGGTCATGGAGACTTATACTTTGACATCTTAAGCAAGCATCTCCAAGGAGGTGTGAACCCAGGATGATTGGGTATAAGCCGAAGTGCTCGAAGATGTTTGAACAACCTACAAAGGATTCACCACTCCTTGCGAGGAGATGTATACCCAAGGCCTGTCGTCGGATTGTTACTCGAAGCCTCTGGCCAGAGCATGACATGTTCAGAGTATGGATCTCTTAGATACATGAGAGTAATTAGAATCCATGGGACGAGAACATGTTACTTGGGGTAGGTGTGACGTAGTCAGCCTAGTGGGGACTGACACACATAGACCATGTCCTGAACCAAGTGGGTATAAGATGGTGAAGGGAATGGGGCACGATTCATTATAGCTGCTGAAGGGTTTCAGAATTATTTCTTAGGTCAACCGTTGATCTTTCGATTAATTAGGGATCATGATATACTACTGGTGCCATTCATGATCGTTCTATAATTGGTTAATTATAGACGACCAACATAAATCGAAAGCCTATTTAGTCACACGCACTACGAGTAATCCGAGGGATTTAAAACGAGTTGAAAATTAGATTTTCCGATCAAGAGAGATAAATCGAATCTGAATTTTTCAGAGACACATCGGAAGCATAAAATGGCTAAGTCTTTTGAAAGCTTATTGGACGAATTAAATGAGTTTAATTCATATGATCTTGGCTTGGGTTTGGCCGGCCAAAGAGGGTCCCTACCCTCTTTGTTTGTCCGACCACATTAAAAGGGAGAACCAAATTGTTTGGTTCAAGTTATAAAATAAACCAAGTGTGGTTTGTTTTATAAAATTATGGATAATATAAATTTTATAAACCGAGGTTTGGTTTATTATTTTCATGGAAATTAAAATAAACTTTGAATAGTTTATTTTATTTTATAAAATCAATTATGAATTGATTTTTCCATGATAAGAAAAATTTATATAATAAATTTCTTGTGAAAATTTATTCCATAAGAAAAGGGAGACATGGTTGTTTTTATTATAAATTAAATTATGATAAAAACTTGGCATGATGGAATAAATCATAGAAAAATTTATATGATAAATTTCTTATGAAAATTTATTCCATAAAAAGGAGACTTGGCGGTTGAGAGGCTACTATATAAAGGAACCAAGGCAAGGCTTGGAATTTAATCTAAGAGATCTAGAAATAAGCCCTCTCTCTCTCTCCTTCTCTCCCTCTCCCTCCTCTAGTGCCGCCGGCCCTAAAAGGAGAACCCCTTTTGCCGTGAGCTTCAGCCACCACCAAGCAGCTGCCGAAGAAGAAGAAGAAGCGGGCGCAACTCCTTCCTTCCTCCCGGAATCTTGATTCCGTTCTTCGTTTGGTGGTTAGTCTTCCCATCTCTCTCTTGGTATTCTTGTCGTGCCTTTGGAGAATCTAGTAGTTCTTGTCGGCACGAAACTCGTGGCTTTGCGAAGTCATCCCGAAGAAAACTCGGCGTGGACGCGAATAGAGGCGGAGCTTCCAAGGGACGCTTACGGTTGGATCTCGTCCCTTCCTTCGAGTTACGCGAGGTATTAAGTAAATTAGTTGACTTTATGCAAAATTTTAATGTATGATCATGTCTACACAACATAAGGATGCATGCTAGATGTGTGGTTAAATAATTTGAGAAATTATTTATGCTAAATCTTCCGCTGCACGTAATTAAATTTTAAAATTACGAACCCGCATCCATGTCAACATGCACCCGGTCCCAACAGTGGTATCAGAGCCGGTTAGTGTTCGACATAATCATATAATTGTTTTGCGGAAAACTTTGTCATGATCTCAATTTTGGAAAAATTTTCAATTATGGAAACTTTCCAATTATGGTAAATTTTAGATTTAGGAATTTCAAAGTTTGGAAATCCTCATGAAATTTCGCAAACTTTTGAAATATCCCTATTTCTGAAATTTTATGATAATTGTGAAAGCTTTCCATTTTTGGAAACTTTCCAATTTTGGAAATTTCCTATTTTGGAAATTTTCCAATTTTGGAAATACGTAAGTTTTCTTTGTACCAGAAACTTACAATTATTCTGAAAATTTTATTTTTGGAAACTTTCCATTTATGGAAAGCTCGCAATTTTGGGCACTTTCTTTCGAGAAAGTCTAGACAAATTATGGAATATTAATTGACATTTAAATTCATAATTGGAAATTAAATTATTTACAAAATTCTTTATTTTGGATTGAGCCTCGGGGAGCCGTCCAATTTAAAGTTAGTTGTTATAATTAAATTTCCTAAATTGAATTTGAATTATCAAATGTTTAATTTGGAATGAGCCTCGGGGAGCCGTCCAAATTATATTATCAATAAATTCTTATTTTGGATTGAGCCTCGGGGAGCCGTCCAAATTAAGTTATTTATTGATATTAATTTTCCATAAATAAAATATGTGATCAAATCTTAGAAATTTTTGAGGTGATTCTCATACGATAATTTTCTTATTTGATTTAAGAGGTGATGCTCTTACATATTATTGTCTCCAAAATTAATTAGGAAAATTGTTTCCTATAGAGTATATTTCCTTAAATAAGATTTTCATGAAAATAATATGTGGTTGAATTAAGGGAATCTGTCTCTTAATTTAATAAGATTTGATTTAGAGAAATCAAAGTCTTAAACATATTATTTCTGAAATTGATTATGACAATTTAGGAAATTGTTTCCCAAAACAATTCCTTGAATAAAGTATGAAATTGGAATTAGGAAATCCGGTTCCTAATTCGATTAATGAGACTTGATAAATTAAGTCACATACATACTTTATTAAGGAAATCGTTAGTACATGACATAATTATATGTCATGAATGTACTTAAAAGAAAAGGATGAGACCCAAAACCTCTTACAAAATATTAAGGCCAACACCTTCCATTAATATGGTTAGAACTGGAGTTTTGTTTCTCGTATGGGTTGATGGACACATCCATGCCCGGCTTGAACCTCGACATGTTCAAACCATGGAATTAGTTTATGATTAATATAGTTGGAGTCAGAGGTCAATCCTTAGTTTTGGTTGTTGGACACATCCAAGCCTGACTAAACGGTTGAATGAGCTCCAACCATATTAAAACTATTTCTTGATTAATGGGTCAGCCTTAAGCTTGGAGCATCGATTTGTTGTGCCACAGCCAAGGTCGATGTAAAGAGAGGTGCAGTTGGGTGCTATGTATATTGTTGCATACTTGTTAATGAGTTAACAACCCAATGATTTATGCAAACATTCAATTAGTTGATAGCATAAAGTGGTAGTTACATATATGTGATATGTAATCGGTATAATTACCTACCTTCATAGCTAAGAATAACTTGATGGCCACAGCCATGGTTGTTCTTATCTATGGTTGGATATCAACCTATTTGGAGATGATCCTACGATCTCCCGAATTGATAAAAAGGGTTATTCAATTCGAAAAATAAATAGGATTTAATTAATGTATGTTGATGCATTCTTTATCATTCTTCTCACATAAGCTCAATTTGTATTTCTAGGATAATCACTTGATCATGTCTTCTCTGAATTTGCGTTCCATTTTGGACACCAATAAGCTGACTGGGCCAAACTTCATGGACTGGCTTCGAAACCTGAGGATAGTCCTCAAGGCAGAAAAGCTTGCTTATGTCCTTGAAGATCAACTTCCCAACCGTCCTCCAGAAGATGCAACTCCAGACCAGTTAGTGGCCTATCAGAAACATGTGACCGATTCTGAACTTGCGAGTTGCATCATGCTAGCCGCTATGGTACCTGAGCTGCAAAAGCAGCATGAGCATATGGATGCTTATACCATCATCTTCCATCTTCATGAGTTATTTGACGAGCAGGCGAGATCCGAAAGGTTCGAGGTCTCCAGACTCCTCTTCACCTCTAAGATGCAGGAAGACACTTCTGTCTCACAGTTTGTGTTGAAGATGTTGGGGTACATTGAGCGACTGGGCACACTCGGTTTTGCAATGGATCACGAACTAAGTATTGACTTAATTCTGCATTGTTTGCCCAAAAGTTACTCACAATTTGTGATGAACTATCGGATGAACAAGCTGGAGACTACCATTCCTGAGTTGCTCAACCTGCTGAAGACTATAGAGCCTTCTGTGAAGCAGGATCAGAAGACGGTACTGTTAGTTGGTTCCTCGAAGAAAGGTTCTAAGAGGAAGGCCAAAGAACAGAATAAGGGAAAGAAGAAAAAGGCCAAAAAGACTGAAAAGACACCAAAAGGCACTTGCCATCACTGCGGCAAGGAGGGTCACTGGCGAAGAAACTGCAAGGTTTATCTTGAGTCCTTGAAGAAGAAGGCATCCGATGCCCCATCCTCTTCAGGTATCTTCGTTATTGAATGTCACTCTATTTCCTCAACCACCTGGGTACTTGATACTGGGTGTAGCTCACATATATGTAATGACATACAGGGGCTAAGGAATAGAAGAAGACTCGTCAAGGGAGAAGCGAATTTGCGAGTTGGAAATGGAGCAAAGATTGCTGCTGTTGCCATCGGAACATATTTGCTAAAGCTCCCTACTGGACGTGTCTTAGAATTGGATAATTGTTATTTTGTTCCTTCGTTAATAAAGAACATTGTATCTATTTCATGCTTGAATGAAAAGGGTTATCATTTAACTTTTAGTAACAATTGTTGTTACATAACTTTAAATGGTGTTCTTTATGGGACCGGAACTTTGTGCAATGGTATCTACACGTTAGATTTATCCGGTGACGTTTTCAATATCGAAGTTAGCAACAAACGTGCTCGAATAGATAATCAAATAGACTCCTATACGTGGCATTGTCGTCTTGGCCATGTAAGTAAGAAACGCATGACCAAATTACACCGATGTGGAATTCTGGAATCATTTGAACCCGGTTCATTTGATACATGCGAATCATGCTTAAAAGGCAAGATGGCCAAATTACCCTTTTCCGGAAAAGGTAAACCAGTGGGAGAATTGCTTGGTCTAATACATACTGATGTATGTGGACCAATGTCAACTCTTGCACAAGGAGGCTATAGCTACTTCATTACCTTTATCGATGATCACTCACGATTCGGGTATGTGTTCTTAATGAAACACAAATCTGAAGCTTTTGAGAAATTCAAAGAGTTCAGAAATGAAGTGGAGAAACAGCTTGGCAAAAGTATTAAGATACTTCGATCCGATCGGGGTGGTGAATACTTAAGTCAAGAGTTTCAAGATTATCTTAGGGACAATGGGATATTGTCTCAATGGACTCCGCCGTATACACCACAGCATAATGGTGTATCTGAGAGGCGTAACCGAACCTTGATGGACATGGTTAGATCTATGATGAATCATGCAACTCTTCCAAAATCCTTTTGGGGCTATGCACTTAAGACAGCTGTTTACTTGCTAAACAGAGTCCCGACCAAGGTAGTCTCTACTACTCCATATGAGACGTGGAATAGTAAGAAACCTCATTTAACTCACCTTAAAATATGGGGTTGTCCTGCTTATGTGAAGCGGACTGTATCAGACAAATTGGATGCTAAGTCTGATAAATGTCTATTTATTGGATACCCTAAGGAAACGAAAGGTTACCAATTCTATCATCCCTTGGAACAAAAGGTGTTTGTTTCAAGGCATGCTGTGTTTCTAGAAAAAGAATTTCTTTTACAAGAAAACAGTGGGAGTAATATTGAACTTGAAGAAGTTCAAGAAACTCCAATAGACATTACAGAGACACCTAGTCTAGACCCACAACCGAGAACTCATAATGATGAGCTATCAGTTGAACCTAAAACAACACCACTCTTCGTAGGTCTGATAGGACACGCAATATTCCAGAGAGATACGGATTTCTCATAAGTGAATCGAACGACGTGTTACTCATTAGCGATGACGAACCTATCAGTTATGAAGATGTTCTGAAAATTCAGAAAGGGATAAATGGCTTGAAGCCATGAAGTCGGAAATGGATTCCATGTACGAAAATCAAGTATGGGACTTGGTTAACCCACCTGAAGGGATTAAGCCCATAGGGTGCAAGTGGGTTTTCAAGAAGAAAACCGACATGGAAGGTAATGTTGTTACCTTTAAGGCTAGATTAGTGGCAAAAGGATATCGTCAGAAACAAGGAATTGATTATGACGAAACCTATTCGCCAGTAGCTATGCTTAAATCCATTCGGATGCTCCTGGCCATAGCAGCTCATTATGATTATGAGATATGACAAATGGATGTGAAAACAGCTTTCCTTAATGGAAACCTGCTTGAGGATGTATACATGATACAACCTGAAGGTTTCACATCGGTTGATAAAACCAAAGTATGCAAGCTTCGACGATCCATATATGGACTAAAGCAAGCATCCAGGAGCTGGAACATCCGTTTTGATGAGACAATCAAAGAGTTTGATTTCTCACAAAATCCTGACGAACCTTGTGTGTACAAGAAGGTTAGTGGGAGTGCAGTCGTATTCCTAGTGTTATATGTCGATGACATATTACTTATAGGAAACGATATATCAGTCTTACAGTCAGTTAAAATTTGGTTGTCCAAAACTTTCTCCATGAAAGACCTGGGAGAAGCAACCTATATCCTTGGGATTAGAATCTATAGAGATAGATCAAAACGGTTGCTTGGTCTTTCGCAGTCTACATATATAGACCGAGTGCTAGAAAGGTTTAGCATGTCGGAATCCAAGAAAGGTTACCTTCCCATCAGGCATGGGATCAACCTTTCGAAGTCTATGTGTCCGCGCACAGAAGACGAGAGGATTTGCATGAATAAGATTCCTTATGCATCCGCGATAGGATCTATCATGTATGCTATGTTATGTACTAGGCCCGATGTATCGTATGCTCTGAGCGTCACAAGCAGATACCAGTCTGATCCAGGAATGGATCATTGGGCGGCTGTCAAGACAATCCTTAAGTACTTAAGAAGAACTAAGGATGTGTTCCTAATATATGGAGAAGGTGATATGGTAATACGTGGGTATACAGATGCCAGTTTCCAGACAGATAAGGATGACTCCAAATCTCAGTCTGGATACGTATTTATTTTGAATGGAGGCGCAATAAGTTGGAAGAGTTCCAAACAAGACACCGTAGCGGATTCTACCACGGAAGCGGAATATATTGCAGCTTCGGAAGCAGCAAAGGAAGCAGTCTGGATCAAGAAGTTTGTCTCAGAACTTGGTGTGGTTCCAACCATTGATGAAGCAATACCGGTTTACTGCGACAACAATGGAGCTATTGCACAAGCAAAGGAACCAAGGTCTCATCAGCGATCCAAACATGTGCTTCGCCGCTATCATCTGATCAGAGAGATTATAAGTAGGAATGATATACAAATTGAGAAAATTCCCACTGAAAGGAATTTAGCGGATCCTTTAACTAAGGCCTTGCCTCAAAGTAAGTTTGAGGGTCATGTTAGAGCCTGTGGTATTGGGTACCGTAGCGATTGGCATTAGGCCAAGTGGGAGTTTGTTAGTAATATGAGAGAAGTGTCCTAAGGCAATCGCCTTATGATTGTAATCATTTATTTTAATAAATGAATATTCACTATTTGAGTATACATGTCTGTGTATTTGATTGAGATCTTAAACTCATTTACTGAATGTCCGCAATACAATTCACAGCATGAGAGAATTTGTGATGAATTCACAACTAGTGATTATCTCTACATGTGCAATTGTGAAGTATTGAAATTGTCCCTAGTCGATGAATTGATAGATACGGACACTATCAATTCTGTTGAGACTAGCATGGGTTATTCTCTAATCAGCCGATTCTCACTGGCTGGTGACATTGGGATGTCCGGAGATAAACATGAATGCTAGTTAAGGGAACTAGTTCATTGGAGTGACTGGCTGTAAAACTTCATATGGTAGTCTACATATAGACATGTCAGTGAAGTTCTTACTGCAGCTTAAGTGCGATGTTCCTTTGACTTGCGGTGTTCAAGTCATCTTGGTCATGGAGACTTATACTTTGACATCTTAAGCAAGCATCTCCAAGGAGGTGTGGACCCAGGATGATTGGGTATAAGCCGAAGTGCCCGAAGATGTTTGAACAACCTACAAAGGATTCACCACTCCTTGCGAGGAGATGTATACCCAAGGCCTATCGTCGGATTGTTACTCGAAGCCTCTGGCCAGAGCATGACATGTTCAGAGTATGAATCTCTTAGATACATGAGAGTAATTAGAATCCGTAGGACGAGAAAATGTTACTTGGGCTAGGTGTGACGTAGTCAGCCTAGTGGGGACTGACACACATAGACCATGTCCTGAACCAAGTGGGTATAAGATGGTGAAGGGAATGGGGCACGATTCATTATAGCTGCTGAAGGGTTTCAGAATTATTTCTGAGGTCAACCGTTGATCTTTCGATTAATTGGGGATCATGATGTACTACTAGGTGCCACTCATGATCGTTCTATAATTGGTTAATTATAGACGACCAACATAAATCGAAAGCCTATTTAGTCACACGCACTACGAGTAATCCGAGGGATTTAAAACGAGTTGAAAATTGGATTTTCCGATCAAGAGAGATAAGTCGAATCTGAATTTTTCAGAGACGCATCGGAAGCATAAAATGGCTAAGTCTTTTGAAGGCTTATTGGACGAATTAAATGAGTTTAATTCATATGATCTTGGCTTGGGTTTGGCCGGCCAAAGAGGGTCCCTACCCTCTTTGTTTGGCCGGCCACATTAAAAGGGAGAACCAAATTGTTTGGTTCAAGTTATAAAATAAACCAAGTGTGGTTTGTTTTATAAAATTATGGATAATATAAATTTTATAAACCGAGGTTTGGTTTATTATTTTCATGGAAATTAAAATAAACTTTGAATAGTTTATTTTATTTTATAAAATCAATTATGAATTGATTTTTCCATGATAAGAAAAATTTATATAATAAATTTCTTGTGAAAATTTATTCCATAAGAAAAGGGAGACATGATTGTTTTTATTATAAATTAAATTATGATAAAAACTTGGCATGATGGAATAAATCATAGAAAAATTTATATGATAAATTTCTTATGAAAATTTATTCCATAAAAAGGAGACTTGGCGGTTGAGAGGCTACTATATAAAGGAACCAAGGCAAGGCTTGGAATTTAATCTAAGAGATCTAGAAATAAGCCTTCTCTCTCTCTCCTTCTCTCCCTCTCCCTCCTCTAGTGCCGCCGACCCTAAAAGGAGAACCCCTTTTGCCGTGAGCTTCAGCCACCACCAAGCAGCTGCCGAAGAAGAAGAAGAAGCGGGCGCAACTCCTTCCTTCCTCCCGGAATCTTGATTCCGTTCTTCGTTTGGTGGTTAGTCTTCCCATCTCTCTCTTGGTATTCTTGTCGTGCCTTTGGAGAATCTAGTAGTTCTTGTCGGCACGAAACTCGTGGCTTTGCGAAGTCATCCCGAAGAAAACTCGGCGTGGACGCGAATAGAGGCGGAGCTTCCAAGGGACGCTTACGGTTGGATCTCGTCCCTTCCTTCGAGTTACGCGAGGTATTAAGTAAATTAGTTTACTTTCTGCAAAATTTTAATGTATGATCATGTCTACACAACATAAGGATGCATGCTAGATGTGTGGTTAAATAATTTGAGAAATTATTTATGCTAAATCTTCCGCTGCACGTAATTAAATTTTAAAATTACGAACCCGCATCCATGTCAACATGCACCCGGTCCCAACAGTATTTCAGTTTATTTACTTGTGCATGTAAAAACAAACTGTAAGACGGGTTTTCTCTGCCTTCAGAAATTCTGAAAAGGAGACCACTAGTGGACTCACACTGAGTACATAGGCCTTAGACTTACTGACCATGGGGGTTGGGAACCAAGTAAATAAATCCCGTGTGTCTCTGTTTTTGTTGTCTTTTACTTTTATTATTCCGCTATGCTACTAACGATTTAATTACGAAGTTGAACGAATGAAAGACTCAAAAGTCAAAATGAAGCAGGAGTCGATATTCACCCCCTATCGACGCCACCGATCCTACAAAGACAACATATTATAACTGTTGTCTTTGAGTGTCCTTGTCTTTCTCAACACATCGATTTAAAAACCATTATATTTCAATTGCAAAGATAATACATTATAACTGTTGTTATTTCTCAACACACAGTAATTACAAACCAATAAATCAAATTGTAAAAAAAATCATTTTATTATTGCAATAAACTATTTGTCTACAAATATATCATCTCATCATCCCGTGATCATATACAAAACTTGTAGCAAAATAAACTACACATAAGACTTAGTACTACACGAACCAAAACACTTATAGATTACAACGCCTAACCAAAAGAGTTTCAATACCACATTTAGGTTTTGAAGGGAAATGTTTATCTAAAGTAGGACACACCATGACCACCATCTCTTCCTTCAATAACTTTATTTCAGAACTTGTAGTGCCTAACTTCTCTGAAAGGGACTCTATTTCTGAATTCATCCTTGAGATTGCTTCTTCCTTTTCATTAAATGCACACAGCAAAGTCTTATTTCAAACAAGTGATCTCAACCTCTATTTCAAAGACATGAAGCTCGAGTTTTTGCTGGTCTTCCTAAACAAACTAATAGAGCTTTATATCTACCTTACAATCTAATCAATTGGCACAAGATCATATGAAATATGTATCACAACAATAAAAAAACCTGACCTGAAGATTTTTCTCAATCATTTTGACACCCTTTTGCTAGTTATAATCACTTGATTTAGAGTCACACATCCTGGCACCAAGTGAGTCATGTCTCCAAATAAAAAGGGATAAGATAACATCCCTCTGAAGATGATGTTGAAGTGCAAGATCCTACCACAAATAAAAAAGGCTAAGCTAACATCATCATAGTAACACATTCATAATGAATAAACTTACATCCATAGCTTTTCGTTGATTTTTGAATCCATATATAAGCTCCTATAGTTGATTCTAATAGACAACAAATTGTTTGTGGAGAATGACGTGCATTTTTAGCAAGTTAGAAAACAACGGAAAATATTTGGTCAAGTATCAAAAGCAAGCAATCTTTTTGGAATGGATTGTTTTCCTATCTATAACATGCAGCAAAGCATGTGAATCTAGAAAAGCAAAGTTCTTGCATTGTGAAATGAGATATAAACAACTTTAAAAAAATGCAGCAAAGCATGTGCATCTGGAAAGTAAATGAAATTATAGCTTAAAAAAAAAGAGATTTTGGCTGCATTTGTGTAATGAGATATGAACAACTTAAAAAATTGTGTAAACCATATTATGCTAAAGAAGCATAAAAAACCCACAATTGATGGTCTACCTAATTCAAGATACAAAGCATGCAACATATGCTAGTGTTGGGACGGGTGCATGTTGACATGGATCGGTTCGTAATTTTAAAATTTAATTACGTGCAGCGGAAGATTTAGCATAAATAATTTCCAAATTATTTAACACATCTAGCATGCAACCTTATGTGTGTAGACATGATCATAATTAAAATTTTGCAGAAAGTAAACTAATTTACTTGTTACCTCCGTAACTCGAAGAAGGGACGAGATCCAACCGTAAGCGTCCCTTGGAAGCTCCGCCTCTATTCGCGTCCACGCCGAGTTTTCTTCGGATGACTTCGCAAAGCACGAGTTTCGTGCCGACAAGAACTACTAGATTCTCCAAAGGCACGACAAGAATACAAGAGAGAGATGGAAGACTAACCACCAAACGAAGAACGGAATCAAAATTCCGGGAGGAAGAGAGGAGTTGCGCCCGCTTCTTCTTCTTCTTCGGCAGCTTTCTTTTCTGAAGCTCACGGCAAAGGGTCCTTTGTGGCCGGCCACTAGGGCCGGCAGGAGAGAGGGAGAGGGAGAGAAGGAGAGAGAGAGAGGTTCTAGATCTCTTAGATTAATTCCAAGCTTGCCTTGGTTCCTTTATATAGTAGCAACTCGCCAAGTCTCCTTTTATGGAATAAATTTTCATAAGAAATTTATCATATAAATTTTTCTATATATTATTCCATCATCCAAGTTTTATCATAATTTAATTTATAATAAAAACAAATGTCTCCTTCTTTTTTATGGAATAAATTTTAAAGAAATTTATTATATAATTTCTTATCATGGAAAAATCAATTCATAATTGATTTTATAAAATAAAATAAACAATTCATTTATTTTAATTTCCATGAAAAAATAAACAAATTCGGTTTATAAAATTTATATTATCCATAATTTTATAAAACAAACCACTGTTTATTTTATAACTTAACCAAAATTTTGGTTTCCCTTTTTGTGGCCGGCCAACAAAAGGGGTACCCTCTTTGGCGGCCAAACCCAGACCAAGTCGGAATTAAACTCATTTAATTCGTCCAATAAGCCTTCAAAAGACTTAGCCATTTTTAGCTTCCGATGCGCTCTGAAATTCAGATTCGACTTATCTCTCTTGATCGGAAAATCCAATTTTCAACTCGTTTTAAATCCCTCGGATTACTCGTAGTGCGTGTGACTAAATAGGCTTTCGATTTATGTTGGCCGTCTATAATTAACCAATTATAGAACGATCATGAGTGGCACCTAGTAGTACATCATGATCCCCAATTAATCGAAAGATCAACGGTTGACCTCAGAAATATTCTGAAACCCTTCAGCAGCTTAATGAATCGTGCCCCATTCCCTTCACCATCTTATACCCACTTGGTTCAGGACAGGTCTATGTGTGTCAGTCCCCACTAGGCTGACTACGTCACACCTAGCCCAAGTAATTTTCTCGTCCATGGATTCTAATTACTCTCATGTATTAGAGATCCACTCTGAAAATGTCATGCTCTGGCCAGAGGCTTTCGAGTAACAATCCGACGATAGGCCTTGGGTATACATCTCCTCGCAAGGAGTGGTGAATCCTTTGTAGGCTGTTCAAACATCTTCGGGCACTTCGCTTATACCCAACCATCCTGGGTCCACACCTCCTTGGAGATGCTTGCTTAAGATGTCAAAGTATAAGTCTCATGACCAAGATGACTTGAACACCGCAAGTCAAAGGAACATCGCACTTAAGCTGCAGTAAGAACTTCATGACATTCTATATGTAGATCCATATGAAGTTTTACAGCAGTCACTCCAATGAACTAGTTCCCTTAACTAGCATTCATGTTTATCTCCGGACATCCCAATGTCACCAGCCAGTGAGAATCAGCTGATTAGAGAATAACCCATG